>VDFB02182683.1:0-12510 GCA_007258455.2 Sequoia sempervirens | reverse complement strand
TTCGTGTAGGTTCTTCTAGGAAAAAATGTTTTGCAGTCTGGGGGGCCTCAGGAAGAAGCAACATATCTTGCTTGTCCCATCGGAGCTATATCTCTTATTTTTGTTTCCAGGTACTTAATTAGTCAGGTTGTATAGATAAATATGCTTCTTATTCTTTCATTCTTTTTATATAAGATCTGGTGATCTAGAACCAAAGCAAAATGAAGTTTCTGCTAATGTGAAGGAATTTAGGGGCTGGAATGTATGGCAGCAATAAAAATTGGTGTAAGAGTAGAAATAAATACAGCCCAGCTAGAGTTCATCATTAGCCAGATTGGATCTGATGAGTACTGAGTTATTTGTTCTGTAATATATTCTTCTACTCAAATTTTTTGTCATGAACCTCCTCAATTTTGAGGCCTTGAAAGATCTTGCACATTTGGGATTGATAGATCTTGGAAGATTATAGCTGAAATATCAGTGTAGTATGGAAGATTATAGCTGAAATATTAGTGCAATATAGAAGATTATAGACAAATTCATATAAGGGTTTGATCAATTTGATAGAAATTAATTTCTCCTGTGAATGTGGTGATGCTGAACTTTTATTGGGCCATCAAAGTGGCCACTGTTTATTTCATGAAAATGACAAAATGGGCATTAATTAGGCAGGAATCAGAACACATTTAAGGCTTAGATGAGTATCTGGTTGATGAAGACACTTTCTGTATTCATTAGGACAGCATTAAACTAAAAAATATTTCCTGTACTCTGTCAAGAAATAAATATGGCATGATTCACTCAAGTCATTTCAGAATCTGCTGAGTATTTGCACAACGTTAATATGAGCAGCAAAGAAGCATCCAGACATTTAATTGATGATATATGCCTAGGTTGTTTTTTATTTCACTTTTTATTTTGCTGTCGTTTGATTGGAAACCTGACAAAGGCCGGAAATGGCGCCTCTATTTACTTCCTCTTGATTAAAGAAAGGTTTTAATATCTCAAATGTTTTATTGCTACATGAAACGGATAGTTTTCTATATAGCAGCGATAAAGTCATGATGCAGCAAAAAAATAAAAATGATAAAAAATAAAATTTAATGGAAAAAAAGACATGTTGCTTTAACAAGAGTACACCACCACTGAAGTTCCCAATGGGGCTCCTATAGAGAAGAACTTCCTTTAACAATAAAAAATATGATAAAACAAAATGCTAAAGTAGGATTTAATGGTGATGGATGTATTAGTATTGTTTACATTTTCTTTGGGAACAATGTACATATTCTAGTTCACTATAATATTTAGGTTAGGTTATGATAAAAGTGAACATAATTCATCCACTAATTTATTTGTTAAATGTATGTTCCTATTCAACATGACATGCTCTTGTTGGCTTTTAGTTGTTTATGATATGTGGTTTGTCCTTGATGACAAAAACAGGTTCTTAGACAATGGTGATACAGTTGATGATTTGATGATTGTGCAGATGGTGATACAAGACAAATATATAGGGCAGATACATTTGATAAATGCAGTTGATGGTTTGTGTAGATGGTATACATTGTACATTTGATAATTGCAGTTGATGGTTTGTGTAGATGGTATACATTGTACACAAGACACATAAGATTATACATTTGTGCATTCTTAGATTGACTTGTATACATTGGTGCATTCTCAAATGGGCAGACAGTTCAAGTGATATGTGTGTGCAAGTGTGTTGAAGTCTCCATGTGTTGTTGGATGGTTATGCATATTTGGTAAATGTTGACATATCTTGTGTTTATATAAAAATGAAGATTACAAGACTTAGGTTTTGCCATTTATATGTATATTCTCTATTGTTTATGCGATAAGTTGATAACCATTGATATGAACTCAGTCAGATGCTGATGAAGACCTGTAGCATGAACATTATCTTAGACATAACAGATGTTGGCCTCTCAGTTTGATCATTAAGGCGTTCTTCTCTCCATTTCAGTCTTTGGGTGATTCTAGCATTTGGCTTACACTGTCATAAGATCTCGTGCAAACAATGATTCTATGATATTGCTTATACTTACATTGTGATAAGGTTTCAAGTTAAAAGTTTAAAAGGTCTATAGATCTTATCACTTGTGTCTCATATAGTACAAAGGCCTTGAATGTTTCACCATTTGCATCATATTTGTTTTTAAGGTTTTAAAGCCCTTATTATTAAAGGCCTAAGCATTGACATTAGAAGTATGTTTAATTTACATCACTTGGGGTGCTGGGCACTTAAAGTGTCATAACAGTTTTGAAAAGCAAAGAAAAATTAAAAGAGCCTGAGGCTATCGGGCAAGCTAAATCATGAGCCACAAAAGTTAACCCGAGGCATACTTAGGGTTATAAGCTTGCATCAAAGCTTGGCTTAAGGTTTTTGTTGTTTCATTTTTATTTCAAAGCGCCCATTAGGGCACGATGTGCAGAATGTCACATGGAAGGTGTGGCAGCCAGGATTTGCAATTATAAACTGGAATGGTGTCGACTTGAAGTGACAAAGCTTGGTAGTAAAGTGAAGTGGCAAAGCTCGTCTGTGGAGGTTTTCAACTGGGTAGTTATGGATCTCTTTGACTGATTTTTCTGGTAATTGTTTTTTTCTCTTCCACCATAAACAAGTAATACAAAAATCATCTTGATTCTTACGGGCCTTGAAACAATTGGTTAAGGAAAGGATTTCTTTTTAAAGGGCATGAAATTGTTTGTTTTATGCTAATATCATTCTTGAATATTTGGCAATTATAGTAGTTGATTGTAACAAGTTTTGCGAGTAATATTCTTGATAAGGACTCAATCTTTGCTAATTGTGTTTAAACCCGTTAGGGTTTCTGGATAACAAGATTCAGATGTAACTGAATAATTTCTTGGTGGTGATATTTGTAATTGTTTTGTTGCAAGGGTTTGTTTTTTCAAGAAGGGCTATTTAGGGTTTTTCATTTAAACCCTAACCCGAGTTGGTTTACAGTTACACAAACTGCTTTAAGAGATTATTATTTTCAATGTCTTTAAAAGATGGCTTTCAGGCATTTTTCTGGGTTACTTGAAAGTGGAATATGATGGTTCAGATCTACTGTACAAAAGTTGTATTACATTGAAAATCTTTATATTGATTTCCAGATTATTGAAGGAAGATGTCATTCTCATACAACATTCTTCAATGTGCTTATTGAAAATCTTTTATAGTCTTCTATTGAAATTCTAGGACTGCAATTTTCACTTCTAGGGTTCTAATAGGATACTGGATTGTTTTGCATTGTAAAGGAGTTGGTGCTCCTATATCTTATGAAGTTGGTGCTTCTAAATTTTGTGGAGTTGGTGCTCCTGAACTTTATGGAGTTGGTGCTCCTGTACTTTAAAGAGTTGGTGCTCTAAGTGAATAAAGAGAGATTTTTCGAGTGGTTTTTATTCCCCAAGAAGGTTTTCCACTCAGGACATATAATGTGTTATGAGATGGTTTTATGTGTGTGGTTTTTCTTTTTTGTTTGATTTTAATGTGTCACCAAATACATTGAATGGTTATTAATCATCAATCTTTCATAGCTGCCAATGTATATGTCAGGTTTCATGCATAAAAGGTTCTAATTTAAAGTGAGCTTTGATACATGTGAAAGTGTTAAGTTTCATCTCTGTTAATGTTTCATGTTTAATTCATGGTTCATGCAAATACAATACTGTTCATGCACAAGTCAAATTTGTTCTTTGAACTATCATTTGGTGTTTTGATTTAAAAGTCAAGTTTGCTTCACATACTGTCATTTGTCCTCTTTGTTCAAAAGCAAACATACAATTTTTATTTTGAAAAATTTGTGACTCATAAATCACTAATTCACCCCCCCCTCTCAATGACTTCAGTCTTCCAACAGTTCTTTTGAATGTTATGATAAAAGTGATAATACAATTCATCCATTATTCTATTTGTTAAATGTATGTTCCTGTTCAACATGGCATGCTATTTGAATGTATGTTCCTATTTAACATGACATGCTCTTTTGAGTAATGTGTATATTCTTGTTCACAAAAGTAGTCAATCCATTATAGTAGTAATGATGCAATTTTTCTACTCCCTTCTCATATGTTAAGTATCCATGTAATGCATTTTTTCCAAAAAATTATCTATGTAAATGCATTAATGGAATGTATTTTCTCCCTTGGATCAATGAATATATTTCTATTCATTAAATTTTTTATATGGTAAGGGTGAGGGTGTAAAATTAATCTATTTTCCTCTCATTTGTTAAGTGTCAATATTCAGGGCGGGGGGGCTATCTCGATTGGCTAAAACATTCTGTTGCAGGCAAGAGGTCATGAGGTATAGTCTCCCCCCAAACCCATGGTATCAGAGGGCGTGTCACACCAGCGCCACCAATCACATGAAAAAAGTTTACCAGGCACACTACAGTTTATAGGGGGTCGGATACCCAACCGATTCTGCAATGTAAAAAAAAAAAGTGTCAATGTTCCAATTCTATATGGTGACTACATTTGTGATGTTTATATTCTCCCTTTAAAAATGTGTATATTTATGTTCACTAAAGTAGTCTATCTGAAATAGTAGCAACATGGGTGAAATTCATCCACACTTCATTTATTTGTTAAATGTCCATGCTTGTATCGCATAAGTGATGTCTAGACTTTCTCTCCAAACAATGTTACTTTAAACAGATCATCTCATAACTAAACTACATAAATGATTAGAGCATGTTAACAAGTGACACATAGAGGCTAGTCCCTTTCTTATTATGTATTCATTATCTTATAATCATATTAAAATTATGTAATGAAATGGAGCAATTTGTCATTTTGTTCCCATTCTTAGACTTTTTAAGTCAAAACAAAATCTATGGGAGTAGGTGAATTGTTTTTATATCTTTAAAAAAAAATTACCTTCTCTATTTTTCTCTCCCTGTGGTCAGTTGACCTATTAAAAAAATTTGAAGCCTCTACCATTTTCCATCAAATTAAATAACTTGAATGAAACAAACAAATATAAATCCAAGTACTTGTTTACTAAGAGATCAATAAACATAATTAGTAAATGAAGGGTGTGTTGGGACAAAATATAAAGAATTACAAAATCCATCTACATTCTTACCCATTTCCACACTTGTCCCATTTTTACCATTATTTATACCCAACCGGAGAGATCTTCAATGGGTCTCTTTATTCAAAACGGTTCTTCATGCTGTGTTGGTTTCCACCTATAATTTAGTTATTCACCCAAGTTGTGGAATCTCAATTTTTTTGTCTATTCCTTTATACCTTCATAGAACTTGTCAACATTTTTAAGGTTACATGAATCTTGAAACCATCAACAAATCATTTGTTGATGACTTGATAAGTTCATAAACCTTAAAAATAGCTAAAGAAGTCTTTGTCGGCAATTTTGTGGTTCCTCAAACCTTCAAAGCTTAGACAAGGTTTGAATGTTTCCCAAAGTGTTGACAAGCAAAAGAAAGAATAGGATGAAGTGATTGTTGACAAGTTCAAAATTTCTTGAACTCACCAAATGGCTAATGTGGTTGAAAAGTGATTAAAAGATTTGACCAAAAGGTAAAGAAAAGTGGTGATGACAAGTTCAAAAGTTCATAAACTCCCTAATTTACCAATGTAGTTTAAAAGAGGATAAAAGCACTCACAAATATGTAGAAAATAGGATATCAAGGGGTTCAAAAGTTCTTAAACCTACTAAACCTAGAGCATGGTTCAAGATGGATTTATTGTTCATAAATTTTAGAAATTTAAGCTTGGATAAGTCGATAGGATACCTAACAGTGTTAATCAATTAAAATAGAATTGAAGACTCTACTTGTGAGATGGACCTGTAATTATTTCATTGCCTCAAAGGTCAAGTGTGCTTCACGGATCTCCTCTTTTGAAAGTGGTGATGATTCTACTCTCCAAAGAGAACAAGTTTATTGTTGTTGCATTTTATCTATTGTTGGTGTTTCAAGAATACATCTCAATCCTATAGTAGTTTGTTGTGAAGGTGATGTTTTTATTTTCTTCCTACTTTTTGAGGCATAGTTTCTTTCTTGGTAAATAAATATATCAACTATAAAACCTCAATATTTCCCCTATGTGGTGGTATATGATCAATCATGGTTGACTGGTATGGATATGATTATCCAATGGTTGCTCCTTCACATGATCCATACATTCCATCTAGTAGGAACTGCATTGAATCAGATGCCCATGACTATTTTATTGATTCTTACTCATGTTATTGAAGTTGTAAACACCTAAAATTGGCTCATTGCTATTTTAGCTACAATTAGGAAATCACCCACTATTTCCTCTATAATTGATTGAATAAATCCCATTGTACCAACTGGACTCTAATTCCACCTTTTCATTTTCCCTCCAAATAGCTAAATGAGTAGAGAATCATGTCATACTAAATGAATAGAGAATCATGTCATACTAAATGAATTAATTTAAAATCCTATTAAGTGTAAGGAAGTTAAGGTAGTGGAACAACTTCCTACACTAATCTTGAGAGGGGGATAATCCAAAACTTTATAGATCTTTTCAACATTTATAAAAACTTAAACAAAAATAAACATAAATATCATGCATACCACATCACAATGATTTAGGTGGGGAAAACCCTTTCGAAAGAAAAACCCCACACTCCAAAAGCCACCCAATATATTATTCAGAAATCAAAGATTACAATATACTTGCAGAGCAAGTTTCTCACAAGAGTACCCCCAACTAGAGATCTAGGGGTAACGATTGCTATCAAACTCTCAGAATACATCACAATGCACAATTATAATACATTGCCCTCATAAAATAGGGTTGCCTTCTAGGGAAAGACAAGTCAACGAAATATCGACCGTTAGATTTGAGACCTAATGATGAATGGTCCAAATTTACAATAATAAAATATACATAAAATTTTCTTTTCGAGGGTATTTCCCTCGAGCCCTCGAACCAACTCACCGAGGGGATGATCCCTCCAAACCTCTCATGGGGGGTAGCTTTCGTGCCCCCCACACTGATGTATCAGCAATACCTTATGTAATTATAAGGTTGAGACACATTTTCCCAACATTAAGGATGCCTCAAAGAATACCCTCTTGGGCCTAGTTGAGCACAAAGCGTAAGAGGGACTACCCACTCTCACTAATTGACCTTTAACCATCTTCAATCTATTGGTGAGCACCTACTTTACCTTATTGAAGAAAATCCCTACCCTTGAAGATAAGATCATGTTCTAGGATTGTGGAATAGTGGTTTCATGACCCAATAAGGTGCAAACATGCTATCAATTAAATTCTTCTTACCACTACTAGATATGCAGTGTGATATTTTAATTGTTCATTGCAAGTCATGTATTTTAAATGTTAAATTAATTGTTCAATATGTTTATTATTTGTATTCCATCTTTTAAATTTGATGGTTGGATTTTGAATGACATATAGGAAGAAATGATAATGCATTTCAAAGCTATGTGAAAAAATAAATAATTTTTTTACTTTTTTCTTAAATAATATTCATCCTATAACTATTATCTAAAAAGTTATAAAAATATATTAACTATCAACTAAATGATATTATTGCAAAATAATTATAATTATCTTCAAATGTTTCATGTAATTGAAAAATAGATATGCTTGATGCAAGTCTAGCGCAAATTTATATTTAGAAAAAATAAAACCTTTTTTTTTATCACCCAGCGATATCCCCTATAGCCATCCAGATCGTGCCTAAGGCTCGTTGCGACTCTACCCAACGATTCTTGACTGACACTTTCCCTATAATTACTTGAATGCTAGGTTTTGGGGGCCAAAAGAGGCAAGCAAAGGCGAGACTAATCCTATAGAGGTTGCACACCAAGCTCGAGCAAACCTACAACTGGATAAATCCAGTCGACGAGAGTCGAACCTTGGACCTACATGGGTCAAACCTCTGACCTAACCTACTCATATGAAGAAATGACTTTATTATATTAGTATAACCCATATTTATATTTTCTCCATTTCTAATGGTATTAGAATTCCTTAATATTTCAACCAAATTAAGGAAATAGCATACAGTAACATTCACTAGGTAAGTCCTAGAGAGGTGATTATCATAAACCTTAAGAGAACTTTTTCTCAATTTAATTTAAATTTGTTGCCAACCTATAAATAAAATCCTTTTATTTTTGGATCACATCAAAACCTCTTTATGGAATTCCTTGTGTTTCTCTGGAAGGGTATGTGCAGGATCATGATGGGCCAATAAGTGGCGATATGATGGGTATGTATAGGGTATGTGGTTGATGACTTTTTTTCTTGAAATTGATGAAACAAAAGGGTTTTAAAGGAGATTCTTGCTTTCCACAATATAAATTATACTTTACTTTGAATTTAATAAGTGTATTATTCATTTTCTATTTGAATTGACTAAGTCCTGATTGATAGGTTGATTGAAAACATATATATTTCAAAGGTATCATTTTGAATCTGAACACATCCATCACATTCTATAGTTTCACCACTATATTAAAAAAATGAATTTCATGTTTTGACCAAGTTAAGTGGTTAGACATGAGTTTTTATTTTTAAAAGTTGTATAAAAAATCATAATTAATTATTTACTTGGAAAAAACTACCAAAAATATACGTTACATGGACCTGAGTCCTCTACTTATATCTAAAACCTTATAAAAAATATTATCATTTTGTTGTGGTTATGGTGGGAGTAGGACACCTACTTATTTTTTACAAAATTTAAGTACTACTACATTGAAATTTCAAATTTTCACCAAATAGATTTAAAAAAAAAATAAACCTAGTAGTTTAGAAACTACATTCAAATTTTCTATAGATTCTATTCTTACATATTTTGAAATAATATAGATAACTTATTCAAATTTTTATCAGTTGCCTCACTCTAATTTGTCTGAATTTTTCGCCACTTAAGGGCCTACCTTTTCCATGATGATCCTGCACATACCCAGAAATGAAATCTTATCATTTCAATACAATTGTAATGGCGTAAATGTGCACCCTATGTAATTTCCCATTAATTTACCTTCGTTTTAGCCTTACAAGTTCGATAATGCAAAAACTTGTCACTTTTGCTCAACTTTTTCCACATGTCCCTATCATTTAGTGTTGATGAAGAGAATTTTTGTTAGGGTCGTGTGTGCATCACACGAACGTCTGCATGTCGCGCTATCATCCTAACAAGATTCTTGCATCAAGAAATAGAAAAGACGTTATTATTTTCTGTGACCTGCGAGCATAACACCCCCTATCGAATCTTGACTGTTGGGAACAAATATTTGCCTCCAATTTTCCCATTTGAACTAAATTCCTTCACTCCCTCAAGCTCTCTCTTAATTCTACCTTATTCTCAAGCTCTCTAGGTTCTAACACTTCTTGCTTTATTTTCACCATCTCTTATTGCTACCAACTTCATACTTGGCTTCTACACCATCTTCTTGCTCCAACACAATTAATAATGTAGGTTCTTGAGGCTCCACTTCATTGGTGTGATGATCTTGTTCTTCTCCTTTCTCTATCATCTTTGAGCACTCATAGAAAGGGAGGCAATATTGTGTCTACTTTCTTATTTGCATTATCTTACTTGTAGAGTAGCATTTAGATTGTCATTTCTCTCTACTTCTTTGTGTCTATTCTATCTACTTCTTTATCACTTTTTTATATCTTGTTGTCTATTGTATGTTCATGGAGGTAGGAACACCAAAACGGGGACTTGACCAAGGCAAGTTCCAAAACACAACCCCAACATTTTTCTTGTTACTATGTGTGTAGGTGTTATTCGATTGCTTGGAGCTAGTTCGAGAATTGGACCTTGAGTAAGTTGGCATTCATCTTCCTTCTTTGTCATTTCGCTATTAGAGTAGCTTTCATAGTATTCTTCTTGTTGTACTTTGCATTTTTGTATGTTCTTGTCAAACTGTAAAACCAAAACATTCAAGGTGTTAGTAGATTATGTGTGTTTCTAGCTGCCACTTGACCCTCTATTTGTACATGACGCCAACACATCTCTGAGACTCCAACACAGTGTGTTGAAGTCCGACCCCTGCACTACCATCCTCTGAAAAAGAGCCACTTGGTCTACAGTTTGAGACCTCTATGGTCGGCTCACTAGATTTCAGAAAACATCTATCATAAACATAAGGGAAACAGAGTCTTGTTTTCCCTTCCTTTTTAGCTTATTAGGTAGTCTGAGGTAGTTTAGGGAAGTTCACTCCCTTAGGCTCTCCTATGACCTGAGATTCTCGAGGGCAACAAAATCCTACTTCTCTAGACATTTTGATGAACTCGATGTGAGTGTCCTTTTTCTCATTTCTATGTGTTAGAATTTTTTTCTCTCACATTGTGGGTGTGTTACAGATTTGTGTGTCATGGAGATTTATGAGCTTTACGACCCAATATACACCCTCTAGACATGTTGTTAGAAGAATTCCTATGTGTGATAGGTCGAATGTGCGTTAGAAAGCAAACAACAAGTAAAGAGTGCAAATAAACAACTAAAACAACCTACACCTCAAGATTAGCCTAAGTTGGAAACAATGCAAGACAAAGCAACGAAATGGAACCTTATACCTTGCGTTGAGTCGATCCTTTGGTTGGCCCTTCGATCTTTGATGTGTATGCTCCTTGGATGGCACAAGATGTGAGATGTGAGATGCAAATGATGCTTGGAAATCATGAAAATGGCTAAGTGTGGGTTGAGAAACAAAACTGCAAGAGTTTGGCTAGCACAAATGATCTCTCCAAAATGAGAGAAAAGAGGGGGTATTTATAGGATTTTTGGAAAATCCTAGGGGAAATGGACGGTTGAGATTGATCCTCCAAATATCAAGATGTAGGGCTAAGGTGAGTTGAGAACTCACAAGCCCTCACATCTTGACATGTGGCATGTGAGATAGCCCTAAAAGGTGAAGTGGACATGAGGTGGAAGGAGAAGGGACATGACATGGAGAGGGGTTACCAGTACCTTGGGATTGGACAATATCTCCTCAGGAGGTCCTTGTCCCATGTGGGTGAGAGGGACATGTGAAGAATTAAAAATTCCTCAGATATTCTCATGGGGAGATGGAAAAGAATAAAGAATAAGTGAAGGACATGTGGGGAGAAGTGAAGGAATTAAAAATTCCTTTTGGGTGCCTTGGAGGATTAAAAGGTGAATTAAAAAAGGAAAATTCCACATGGGGAAGGGAGATACCTTGCCCCAAGGAAAGCCTTTAATAAGGTTGACTTAAGGACATGCTTGTACCATAATAGGATGAGGATTAGGTTAGGCTGTCAAGTAGTTAGGTTGTGATACCTTCAGTTAGATGGACTAATGACTCATTAGAAGCAAGTGGGAAATTATGGAGGATGTGACCTTAATGATGATTAAGGGTGTGCACATGCTAACCCTTGTTAATTAGAAGAAGATGAAGTAATTAGGATGGATTAGGGGACCAACTTGCAAAAGTTGGAGGATGTGACCATGAGAGAGAAAAGATGAATTAAAAATGAATTTTAATTCAAAAGGGGAATATGACTAAATTAAAATAAAAGGGGATATTTATTTAATTTAGAGGGGGAAGAGGGGTAAAGTGTTAAATTAAATACTTTAGGACCTTTGTGCAAGATGCAGGGTATTAATTAAACAACTGGTTTAATTAATATTGACAGAGGGGATGAGGAACCAGATGAATGAGGAGATGCATTTAATCATATGGAAGTGATCAAATTGGACGTCTACATTTTGCCCCTCTTCGAAATACTATTAGAATAATAGGGTTTCGAAGAAAAATAGAATGCAGATGACCCGTAGAGGAAGAGACCAGGAACAGAGATGCCCCAGCATGGGAGAGTGTGCGTGAGCTGCCCCGAACGAGGGGAATGCGGAGAGGATGCCCCAGTCAATTGAAGGTAGGGTCAGAGCAACGGGTTAGGCGGGAATGGTAGGGTATGCCCCCTCGAGAAGGGGGACGAGGGAGGAAAAGGGAGCCCCGGTCAACTTCTCGAAAGTATGGAGTGGTACATGTTGTTGGAAAGAGCACGGAAAAACGAGAAGAATGGCGCTTGAACGAAGTCAATCAGATAAACAATGTTCAAATGGCGGCCCCGGGAAGAACGAGCTTGGATGAATTAACTGGAGGACTTTTTGGTTAGAAAAAAGAAAAAAAAGACCATGAGGTGAAAAATGGAGGGAAAAAGGTGAAAAGGGATAAAAGGTAAATGGGGACTTACCTTGGGCCCATTGTGACAGCTGGCAAGTGGAGAAGGAGGAGAGGAAGAAAAAGGGCGGTGAGCGAGATCAGACACCATGCCGGAGTACGACAGTGACGTCATTCACCGAGCGGACGAGAGACGTATATTTTTCACCCACTACGCTGTACCCCGCTAGGTTAGCTCAAAACTGAACTTTGTATTTTTTAGTCATTTACGCACATATTTTTGAAAAACAAAAACATGGGTTTTTTTCGGAACGCTGAAAGGGAAAATGGGTAGAAAAAAAATTTTCATGGGTGGCCTCGGTTTGCGTGCG
>VDFB02182682.1:0-13700 GCA_007258455.2 Sequoia sempervirens | reverse complement strand
AGTGGCAAAGTGGCCAACTTTATGGAATTTCATTTTCTTGAACAATAGGACACAAAATGAAGAAGAATTGAGGGTTAAGATTCAATTTTTTTTATCATATGATTTGTAGACTTCAATTATCATATGATAGATTATGAAATATAAAAATTGGTAGAATTTAAGAGAAATTTGTTCAATTTATAAAAATTAGTAGGTGTCATTGATCATCCTTGGGGTAATTGTTTACCCATGTTATTTGTGTCAATATTACTATCAATGCTTAAAAGAGTACTTAGCTATGAAATTAGTTTTTCACTCAAGAGAGCAGATTATGAAGTTACCTTTCTAAATTAACTCGACCAACTGATGTAACTCTCATAAGAGTTCAATGTAATAATGGTTTATTTGTACTTTGGTATTATTATGAATTGAAGAATCCTAATTACTTGAATATGATGATTAGTTGTTTGTGTTTCACTATAATTCTTGATAGTATATATTGATCTATATTTTTTTATTGATTCATTTGCATCCTCTTCATCAAGTATATTTATTTTTTTCCTATATTTTATTAAAAATTGATCACGGTGATCAATTTTTAATAAAAAATAGGAAAAAACTAAATATACTTGATGAAGAGGATGCACATGAATCAATAAAAAAATATAGATCAATATATACTATCAAGAATTATAGTGAAACACAAACAACTAATCATAATATTCAAGTCATTAGGATTCTTCAATTCATAATAATACCAAAGTACAAATAAACCATTATTACATTGAACTCTTATGAGGGTTACATCAGTTGGTCAAGTTAATTTAGAAAGGTAACTTCATAATCTCGCTCTCTTGAGTGAAAAACTAATTTCATAGCTAGGTACTCTTTTAAGCATTGATAGTAATATTGACACAAATAACATGGGTAAACAATTACCCCAAGAATGATCAATGACACCTACTAATTTTTATAAATTGAAAAAATTTCTCTTAAATTCTACCAATTTTTATATTTCATAATCTATCATATGATAAAAAAAAAAGAATCTCAACCCTTAATTCTTCTTCATTTTGTGTCCTATTGTTCAAGAAAATGAAATTCCATAAAGTTGGCCACTTTGCCACTATTTTCTTGAACAATATGAGGACACAAAGTGCAGAAAAAATAAAATAAGGAGCTTGATTTTCCCTAGTCTATGGAAGAGTTTCCCTCAGTAGTGTTGATGATGAGTGTTGATGATGAGGGAGGCCCTTCTTCAACTAAGATTATTTCTAGAACCATTATTGTTCCTTATTTGATGTCCCTTAGCATTGGTGGGAGGGGTTTGGAGGAGGCTAGTAGGAAGTTAAAATTTGTTAGTGAGAGGTTAGTTGCTGCACAAAGATCCATTTGGATGAGAAGTTTATAATAATTCCTATAAATTCTTATGGTTTGGGATCAACAATAAAAAGGGAGTGTACAACTAGGAAGGAAATCTACTTCAATGATGTTGTTGGTACAACTTTTGGTAGTTTTTAGAGCTCTCTAGATTGCCACAATTTTAATCCATGTTGATTCTGATAGTATCTTATTTTATTCAATTTTTTTATAGTTGATTTTAGTCCCTCTTGGGAGGTGTTGCAAGAATTGTTGTTAGTTTACAACCAAGAATTTTTCTTGTGGGAGATTTTTGCCAAATAGTACAAGTTGTAAGGTGATCTAACTCACTACATTTTTATGAAAATTTAATTTAATGGTAGTTAAATTGCTTAAGAATTTATTTTATTAAATTTTTAATTCAACTATTTCACTAGGGTATTCGATACAGTTTAGATTTAACATGCCTAAATTTTATAAGTGATATTAAAGATCTAAATTTATTTAATATTACATACTTTTCATTTATTTTAGGCCCATATAACCAATATTCATTTTCCATCATTGATTTTGTCTCAAATCTAATAGTTCTCATTGCTTTTCCAGAGCTAAAATTTATCATGCTTTTAAATGTTCATCAATCCTAGAATTCATTTTAGATTGTTGATCTCCACTGATCTATACTTGCCTAAAATATTTTTAAAGGCCTAATATATCATCAATTTGATAGCTCAAGGTGATCACTCTATTGGCTAGAAGTGCAATATTTGACAAGATTTTAGACAAGAAAGGATCAAATAATAGTTCAAAATGAATTCTACATTTGATGAACATTTGAAAGTGTGGGTACATTTTAGCTCCCAAAAAATAAATGAGAATTGTTTGATAAGAAGAGATCAATAATCCACAAGGAATTTTGGGCTTAAGTACATTTTAACTCCCAAAAACAAAGATAATTATTAGATTGGATATGAATTTATAGATTTGAATAGTGTCATTGTATAAAAAATTTCTTTATTTGGTGTTGGTTTAAAATATCTAGTTCATGTGAGTTGTAGTGCTTTCCTTTTTATCTCCATTTTTTTCTTGCAAGAGTAATTAATTGTAAAATTACAGAAGGAATTTTACAAGGACTATAAATATCTAGAGGGGACTAGTTAAAGTTTATTAGGAATGTTGTTGAGGAAAATTAGGAACCCTTTTAAACAAAGTTCAACCTTTAGTTGAAAACAATAATAACTATAAAGAAGTAGAAATTATAACTGGTCAATGTAAAAAAAATATTCCCTAAAAAAAAAATTCATTTTAATCATATAACTACATTTCTTCAATTTCATAATTTTGTCTCTAACATAAATTAAAATAAAATAGAAAACCTATGTGGAACATCTTTACAAGGGCCTAAATCTGATGTGGCCCATGGATAATTTTAACCTAAAATACAATTAAAATTGTGGGAAGACTCCTTTGTATTAAAAGATTATATAGAAGTGTTATTAAATATATATGTAATTTATGATATAATTTTTAAAATAAGATAAACTTTAACATTTGTAGGACAAACAAATAGAATCTACCATCAGGAAAGTTCACCGCGAACAATTCACGGCCAACAATTCACCACAAGAAAATTCACTAGCATGACAAATTCAGTTTAAGGAAAATTGAACACCAACAATGCAGTGAATTTTCTAGCGACTGATGGTGAATTTTCCTGATGCCCAAATTTAGTCCTTAATCTCCACTTATTAAACTAAAACTGTACTTTCATGCAACCTCTTTTATAAAACTTTCAAAACTCAATATATTGTTTGAAAAAAATCTTCAAGAGATCCTTCAATACAGATTTCCCATACAAAATCTGAAATTCTTCATAAAAAGTTTCTCATAAGCTCTGATATTCATCTGTGACAGCCTCTATACCCCTTTCTGAACCCAAAAACTAAAATAAAAAAATTATATGGCTTGGGCCATGAGGCTAAGAAAGTGGTTCTCATACATTTTAATGGAATCAAGAACCAGCAGAATTTATTCTGCTATTGACTTTTAGTACGCTAAAACATTATAACAAGCAGGAGCTAATTACACTATTATAACAGCAGTAAACTCAGCTGATTCAAATTCGCAACAGCAAGTCAATACTATATGCAAGCATGTAGGAGCTGATTGCACTATAATAACAATAAATAAATTTTAGTCAAGTAAATTAATAAATAGCAACTGATCATAATTGAAGGGAGGCATACAGCAAATTCACTGTCAGCAATTCTTCGGAAAAATTCGACAAATTCACCAGAAGCAAAATTCACCACCAGCAATTCATGCCATGGAAAATTCATCACATTAATATTAACAAATGTTAAAGCAGTTAATTTTTCCACATGAATTTTACTTGAAGTGACTTTGTCATATTCACCACCAGCAATTCACTGCCATGGAAAATTCATCGCATTAATATTAACAAATGTTAAAGCGGTTAATTTTTCCGGGACGGTGAATTGTTGAAGGTGAATTTTACTCGAAGTGACTTTGCATGTTCACCACCAGCAATTCACTGCCATGGAAAATTCTTCGCATTAATATTAACAAATGTTAAAGCAGTTACTTTTTCCACGATGGTGAATTGTTGAAGGTGAATTTTACTTGAAGTGACTTTGTCATTATGAATAACTAATTCCACATCTGAGATTAAAGGATAATATTTAGGACACAATAATGTTGCTTATAACAATTATTGTACCTTATTAAGCTTCTCTGACCTTACTATTACAGGAATAGACTCTTGAACCAAATCCCCTTTCACTAACACTCGATAGGGAGTGTGTGGAGGGAAGGCAGGTAAATCGGTGCAATGTTGGACAGAGCCCAAGAAGGGTAATAAAACTTGAGGGTGTCCAACTTGAGATCGTGCACATGCCCTTGGCATAGTAAATCTTCTATCCAACGAGGTTAGGAAGAGGAGTGAGGCGAGGATCTATTCCGCTAGGGAGTAATAGGTCATATCTGTTCAAGTTAGTTTATGTCCTAGGTGGTAATGCATTTCATTTGTCTTATTCTTAAAATGTGCAATCTAAAATAATCTAATTTAACCATGAACAAGGAACTTTGTGTGTGCATTTTTATGTCTCTAATAAGGAGACATTACAAATACAAGGAAATTTATAACTTCAAGCAAACACAATTGGAAAGGAAAAACCAATATCCTGCATGCTTGCGGTAAAATGGGAGTTTTCATAATAGATTATGGGTAGGTCCAAAGCATAAAGGCTAGAGAAATTATGGAGACATGCAAATGGGAGAAAATCATGGGAAATCAAGGCGTTTGGGCTTGGATAGAAGAGAAATTCATAGCAGAGGTCTATAGGAGGTATGTAAAGAACATGGCATGGGAGGGAAAGATGTCTGAATGCAAAATCCACGTGAAAAAAGGGAAGACAAAGGGAAAAGAAATTTTGGGAGGATGCAAGACCATATATGCATACAAATTTGGACAAAATTCAGAGAGGGAAGATTACAATACAGAATAAGGTGTTGAGACATCTTGGGGTTTAGAGGGAAGAGGGAAATGATTCGTAGTTGTAAATGAAAGGGTTATAGAATATGCACAAAACAAATTCATGAAATTGCCTTTTAAAAATGTTAGAGAAATGCAACTAGTAAGTGTAAAGCCAAATTCCACAGACATTGCGAGCATCCTTCCTGACTGCAATGGAAAGAGAGCAGGAGGGCGTTTGAGAATTTGGGCAGGATGGATAGGAGGCACAACAAGGAGTGTGGCGTAACAAATATTGGGAGAAGAGCGGGATGATACTCTCCTCAAAATTACCAAGTTTAACATGCAAGAAAGGAGTAAGGGTTCCTTCTAAGGTTCTTAGGTACTTGCCTTTACAAGCAGATTTCAGTTCAACATCTCTTATGTAAGCTAATAGCTTCTCAAACAATGATAAAATAGACATTTGTATCACAACCATAATGTTTTTGATTGTGTCTGTTCCCTATTTAGCCTAACTAAAAACATGAACTCGTGAGAATCACTTACTTGAGTTAATTTTATATCTAGCATTTTCCTCTAGTTATGAATGTTAAACCATGGTCAAGGAAATCCGAGTTAAAACATTTTTGGATCTCTTAGCAACTCAAAGTATTATTGCTATTCTTAGGAATAAAAATAAAAATAAAAATAGATTGATTGGGACAATAGTAACATTAATTTTATAGCAGGAATAGGTCAATATGTATTAGGTAAAAATTGTGAGTTCCCTCAATATGGGCTAATTGATATTGGGTAAATAATTTTTTGTATTTACCAATACCCTTAGTCATTTGACTTGTAAATCTTTATATGTATATGATACATTGAGATATGCTATAACTTGCTAAGAAAATCATAGGAGGAAGTGACAACTCACACCAATTTACTAATTATAAAATGGTAATGTTCTTGTCATTAGGGATTAAGGATGAATGTTTCCTTGCTATGCTTTGTTATGTATGGATGTAGTTTTTATGGAGTAAGTTGTTATGCATAATTATCATTTGAGGTGATTGTTTTATTACTTCTTGTTGTCCCATGACTTAATGTGACTAAGCTTATGCATAATTCTTGTTGGAAGCATAAATTACATGTGTGGATTAATTCTAATTATGTTAGCAATAAATGGTATACAATGAGGCAACAATAGAACTTGACCCCTAATTGAAAGTACTGATTGTGATAGTATACTAGTGTCCAACTCCAGAAGTCAAAACCTATCTAATCCTATTAGCATGGAACCTTGATTTATTTCTAATGATAACAATATACTAACTAACATTAGGCCATGACATTGATTATAAAGACAATATTGCTTTAGATCTAGATAAAATAAATATATATGCTAGTAATATCATGATGAGCTTACTTAGTAATTTAAGATGAATGCAATTAGCAAAGAAAGTTGGGATTATTAGAAAATAATAAACAATGAATTTTCTATTGCCAAGGGAGGATTATTTGAATATCCAAGTGTGGAATTTTGAGTAGAAAATGGTGGGAGATCAAATAGGTTCATACCTTGAGTTCATTAAACATCTATGTTGAGACTCAAGTGAAATAAGATGGCAAGGAAGTCTTAAGTTGAAACTCTAGCGATAAGAACACCTTATAATATAATCTAGAAATATAATACGCCTTATATAAGATTTGACATACAATCATTTAATAATGTAGGCAGGAAGTCGCCATCACGAAATTAGGGTGCACAATGGGTCCTCTCCCCTAATGGCGTTGGACTAGTTTAGCGTTTTAAGTGGCTTTCCACCTTATTTTCACAGAAGCTCATTCTTGAGGATTTTATTTGTGAGTGTAATGCATGCGCGGTAGACATTAAATTTCCTTTTTTGGATCTCATCAGTATTCATTTTTTAATTTTTGTGTAACTTTTATTTCAAATTTTGGTTTTCTCGCTATAGAACTGAACACAAAAAGGGTGACAATTTCAGGTGTTGTTAGCGTTGTGGTAGTGGTGTTAAGAGCAGGAACTCTGCAAGCGCGCTGGTGGCACATCCCACCTGCGTGGGAGGTAAAAATTCTAAAACATTTTTTCATATATTGAATTTGATTTCAAAGATGGGTGTTGCACGCTGTGTAAAAAATATGTCCTTAAAATGTTATATTATAAGGAAATTCTTTATCAATGGCATTTTCACTTCTCTTTATTCAACTGTCATTTTATCGAAACTTTTCCACCTTTCTTTGTGCCCTAGAGTAGAGCGAAGCTAGACAAACGGGTAACTGTACAAATCTAAATTATTAGTTTTTGTGTTTTCGTTTAATAATAAAGTTAGGGTTGAAACTATTTAACACTGCTGAATGAAATTTATTTGAAGCAATTCTTTGGAGAAGGTGTAATGATGTTATCTCTTCTTTGGAACAC
This sequence comes from Sequoia sempervirens, assembly GCA_007258455.2. NCBI lineage: Eukaryota > Viridiplantae > Streptophyta > Pinopsida > Cupressales > Cupressaceae > Sequoia > Sequoia sempervirens. The sequence continues at coordinate 6,447 of VDFB02182682.1, read as the reverse complement.
CTTAAGATTCTCTCTTCAGTATAGCGCGATCTCTTCTTTGGAACAATAGCTTTTAGTTAAAGTAATCTGTGTCTAATTGCAACATGGTAAAGGTTTTGTTTTAGGTTATCGCCCATCTTGACAGCTAATTTTTCCTGTAAGGCCCTTCCTGTGAAATATCATAAGGATATTTCTTTCCATTCGCTTTATATGGTTTTCAGATTTCATAAGGGATTAAGCTGAGCCTTGCAAATTACCTAAACCCAGAGTGGTCCTATAACAAAATCTCTGTGCTAATCTAAATGATATTAAACAGTATTTGTTTCAATCCATTTTCCCACGTGACGTGGCTCTCGTTACTTATGTTTCCTGTGGTTTATTAGAGAACTTACCAAGGAATTTCAAACAACTACTCGATTATAATTTATTTAGGGCTATTTCTAAATGGCTGACAGTAAGCATTATCTTTGTTTATTTTTTCATCTTATGGTTCTAACTGACATGAGAACTCATGCTGCAAGTTCTACTTCCTCTCGAAAAGCTGCAAATTATAAGTAAGAGCTTCCTGGAAATCGGGCTTACATTCCCACGAAACCTCGAGAACTGCTAGCATGTCATCCTTCTTCAATTACATTCCAATCCCGAAAACAAGCTACTGTGGATATTAGATGATGCCTAGTACAAGCCTCAATTAGAAATAATTTAGATTCAACATCCAACATACTTCCAGGCTTCTCGCCATGTCCATATGAGTTTTATGCACACATCAAATCTCATGTATGTCTGTTTGATTTAGGGCAATCACAGGCATTTCAAAATTAAATTCCACTGTTGAAGATCTTATTGATTCTTCTGAAATCATGATATAATAGTTTCCTTTTTTTTTCAAAAAGCCTGGACGGCATGAATTTTGTTTTAAGTGTTTTGAATCGCTAGAGATATTGCCTATTCTTTCCTACATCCTCTTAGTATGTAGGAATATTGATGGCAGAGTGAAGAAATATTAAAATTATCTGCATACCAGTAAATTGAGGTATGGAATTTGAAACATTACTGAAGCAAACCTTGTCCCGACTCCCCATTGCCATTATACAACACAGAAACAGTTCAAACTTCAACTCTGATTTAGTGTTTAGGCAAAGCTCTGTCAATCATAGTGAATTAACAAGATGCCTGAGGTCGAGGTTTAAAGATCGGCTGACTGTGAAACTATACTTTTTCTATACATAACCAAAGACCCTTCATTTAATGCGGTTATAATATGTATCTCAAATGTGGAACTTACTAATATAGTTTCCAAAGGCGAATGATATTCAGAACATATATTCTATCTAAAGAATAGCCATATGAAATGATGAAATACATACGCTGTATATCAAGAAAAGCCAAACAAAATACAGAGAAATGCACATACAAAACAGTCATAATTTAAGAAATAGGATTTAAGAAACCGTTGATTTATTAATGAAGGAATGGGCACAAGTTACAGGCCGAACATATAGCTAAGAAAATGGAAATTGCGATTAAGCCAGAAAATCTAGGTCCTTATTGTAAATGCCAATAATAGAATTCCAATTTTCTTGGGATTAACTTTTAAGTCTCCACCAATAAAAGAACTCAGTGGCTTTAGTATATTTCTGTAGACCAACACTTCTAAATAAGGCATTTTCAGATATATTGGTTTTTAATCAATCCTAAACAAGGAAGTGATACATTCTAACGGATGGATTTTCCAAAAAGATATGAACTAACAAAACAGGGTAGGTATATTTACCCTAACAAAATGGTAAATAATTTCTAGAAGATTGAAGAAGTCATGGATTACCAGTCAGTTTTGAATGTTGGTTCAGAAAATTTTCACTGAAGAATCTGAGACAAGATAAAGAGGTATGTTTAGCGTAAAACCAATTTCTACTGTTGTCCAGAACTGATGACTTTATTTCTGCAGACAACTCAATTTGTTAACAAAACAGCAATGAAGGCTAGCATTATTTATCTCAGGGTGAAGTGTCTCCCATACTTCTTCAAAAGTGCTTTATTAAGGGTTTTCTTATATTTTTAATCTAGCTTCTTGTTTTGATTTCAAGGTTAGTATAAAGAATCTGGCCATTTAATGCTTATTTTTACCTTCTATCTACAATATTGCAACACAAAACTTCTTGATGCTTCATGTATAGGATTTTCACTAAGCTGATCCTCACATGCTGTGTTTCTATATTGTCTTTGTCCTTAATAATACCAGTCCTCTACATTTTTGTTGCAAAACTTATTTACAAATTAAACTTATTATTTGGTTTTTCTTAGAATTTTCAGAGTTTGTTGTTGCTTCATCACAAGGAGCTGTGAACAAAAATTAGAGCCAATTAGGGAGCTTTTATACATCATTTATTGCATTTTTGGGTATGTGATTAGCATTCATAATGAGTGCACCAACTTGGGAAGCCAGATGCAACACAATTTATTGCTGATGAAGCTTTGTCCAGCCTTTGCTCCAGCTTTATAGTCCTGCTACAGCTGTATCACTTCACCCCTAGCCATAAAAGCAGCTCTACAGGTCTGTTGGGCGTGTTTTAGTGACCATACAGGTCTCATTTTCATCATCATTGCATACATCTGCTAGCCATAAATCTATACAGTGTCCTATGGGACATCAATAAATTGTTCTAAGTCTGAAATTTTGTTTGCAGCTTGTCTATCAGGTTTCTAGCACTCTAAAAGCAACAAATGCACTTTCCAAGTGATATCACTATGGTTGAAATCATATCACTTATAAAGGGACCAAGTGATGCTCATTTACATGTTCCTTAATCTAATAAACTAGAAAACCAACAACCTTGTGTGTATTGACCCATAACTCTCCCTGGCAAAGCTACATTCAGCAATCTCAAACTACAAATTAGTTTGTTTATTTGGAAAAACCTCTTTCTTTGTTGCTTGCCTAAAAGCTCTTGGCTTGAATTCCTCTTTAATCTCCTTTACATATAGTAACTGTTTCATGGCTAATAAAAACTAAAATACCATTAAAAATATGAAGCAAAATTCATAGACAAAAAATCATAGATGAAAAACTCGCCAAAAACCCAGCGCTTTCAGTTTTACAAAAAGAATTTGCTATTTTCATTTTGTTTCAGACTATTAGTATTGTTGGAATTTAAACCCTAACTGCTACCGTCCCCGCCAACCACTTCCCACTATATAGCAATCAATAAAATAGCCATCGCGATACTGTGGGAGACTTTCGTAGCTTTTTGTTTTATCTCAACCGCCTGCTGTCACCTCTAGCCAATGCCCACAATATATAGGTGATTTTGAATTAAATGTTATTTCGTTCCCTCTCATCCGTGAAAAATCATTCATGTGACTTTTTTCCTACAGTATATATTTTGTAATTGTATTTTACTTTTGAATTAATGAGAAGAAGGTGAATGTGAAGAAACAGAAAATTACGAGCAGCAGCTCTGTGTTGAAGGAAAAATTAATATTTTAAGTTTTAGTTTTATTTTTATTGTGAAGAAATTCCTCTGCCTCTGGCCTTCACGTGGCATAGAGCAAGTTCGATTATCAGAGCTAATTTTATCAAAGCAGATTATCTGGGTAAATTTCAAAAATGGCGACAAGCACAAGCTTGACAAACCAACAAATTCCACAGTTTAATGGGAAGAATTATGAGTACTGGTCAATTACCATGAAAGCACTATTTAGCTCACAGGATATATGGGATTTAGTAGAGAATGGATTTTCAGAGCCAGCAGATGCAGTAGCATACAATGCTTTAACACAACTAGAGAAAGACTTATTGAATGACACAAGGAAGAAAGATTCAAAGGCTTTATTTTATCTGTTTCAAGCTGTACATGAGAGCATTTTTCCAAGGATTTCAGCAGCAACAAAGTCCAAACAAGCATGGGACATACTTCAAACAACCCTATCAAGGCATGGCAAAAGTTAAAACAGCAAAGCTACAAATGCTGAGAAGAGATTTTGAAACAATATGTATGAAGGACAATGAATCTGTAGATTCATTCTACACCCAAGTCATTGGGGTGGTTAATCAAATTAGGTCTCATGGAGAGAATCTGGAAGATACCAGAGTTGTTGAAAAGATTTTAAGGAGTTTTCCCACAAAATTTCTACCGGTTGTAGTTGCTATAGAGGAGACAAAGAATCTCTCACAGTTCTCAGTTGATGAGTTGTATGCATCTCTAATTTCTCATGAACATAGGCTGAAAAGGTCAGCAGATACATCACTGGAGCATGCTTTCAAAACTCAGGCTTCAGTCAGTCAAGGAAGAGGCAGAGGTAGATCAAGAGGAAGAGGAAGAAACTCTTACAGAGGTGAAAGATATAGTCCATCAAGTTCAAGTGGAAGATGTAGCAATCAAGGCTCAAGCCAAAACCCAACACAAAATCAGTCACAAAATCAAAGGTATGATAAATCTCAAGTCCAATGTCACTACTGTAAAAAATATGGGCATTATATGAATGAGTGTAGAAAGCAGTATGATAATAATAGACAAAATGCAAATTTTTCAAAAGAAGGTCAAAATCAGAATTCAGATAAGAGCACAATGTTTTTAGCTTGTAATGTTGCTCAAGCAAATGAAAAAGATGTATGGTTTTTAGATTCAGGCTGTAGCAATCATATGACAGGGAATCTAGAAATGTTTTCAAGTTTAAATGAGAATGTAAAGTCTGATGTTACATTGGGCAATGACAACAAAGTGTCAGTCAAAGGAAAAGGAGATGTCAATATTCTAACTAAACAGGGGGAGAAAAAGTATATTTCAGATGTGTATTTTGTTCCTGGTCTAAAACATAACTTAATGAGTGTAGGGAAATTGGTTCAAAAAGGGTATAGAGTAACCTTCAAGAATGGTTTGTGCACAATTTTAGACAAATACCCAAGCAACCAACTTATTGCAAAAGTCTGAATGACAAACAATAGAATGTTTCCCTTAAAGATAAGGCTAGATTTGAATATAAATTATGCTCAGGCACAACACTTAATGAATTCACAAGTGGGTAGAGAAGAAACTACAACAGTAGTGCAGACAATCTTTCAAGCTGAGATAAAAGATGAAAATTGGTTATGGCACCTGAGATTTGGGCATCTCAACTTTAGAGGTTTAAATTTACTTCATAGGAAAGGCATGGTCAAGGGACTACCTTTAATAGAAAAACCAGAAAGGGTATGTGAAGGGTGCATTTTAGGAAAACAACGTAGAGAATCATTTCTAGCAGCTATCATCATCCAAGCCATAGAGTGGATTGTCATATGACCAAGCGGCTTCCACTTCGAACAATGGATTGAGAATCATCTCATGTTTCTCTTGAATCACCTTCTCCTTTCTCTTACTGTCCAGCCTTCTAATAGAATGCAAGCCTCCATCCGTAATACCCCTCAATACATGCCTCCTACCATCAACCTCAAAAGACATTTCCATCTTATGTACATCGAGGGTAAATACTCCCAAGTCCTGGAGCCACTTCATTCCCAAAACTATGTCCATCTCTCCCATGTTGACCACATAAAAATCTGAATGTAACTCATAGTTGTTCAATCTCAAGGTGAGATTAGCAACCTTTTTCGTGCATACGATATTATATCCATCTGCTACTCAAACTCTAAATCCATCAAAATCCTCAACCTAAAGTTTGCACCGAGCTACAAAATCTCCATTAATAAAGTTATGTGTCGCACCAGTATCAAGCATGGTGATGCAACGCTGTCCATCAACTGTCCCTCTAAACTTGAATGTAGTCTCATCTTGAACATTGGCAATATATGCCATGGGAGTAGAATTCTTCTCATCCTAATCAAGTTATGAAGCAACTAGTTGATCCACATCATCAGAATCAGAGTCCTCAAAGTATGCCCACATGAAATGGTTTTCCTTGCCCTTAGGCCTCAAAGGGCAATCATGATCCTTGTTGTAAGGCTCCTTGCACCAATAGCATAATTTCCTCTTCCTCAATTATTCTCGTGTCTCCTCATCCATCATACACACTGATTTCTTTTTCTTGTCTAGTTGTTGGGGAGTCTCATTGCTTGTTGAAGGAATTTCTTTATGCAAGCTCTTGCTCTTTTGTGCTGCAAACTCCATGCTCCTAGCCTTCTTCATTGCCTCCTAAAGAGTAGGAGGATCAAAGGATTTTATCCATCCTCTCATAGGCTCCAATAAGCCCTCCATGAATAACACCACCAGTCGTCTCTATGAGATATTGGGAAACATTACTGACAATCTCTGGAAGTCTCCAATGTAGTTCTCTAAACTCCCAACTTGCTTGAGATGAGCCAAATCTCTGAAGTATGATTCTGGGTCTTTCTTATCAAAGCGTTCCACCAATCTATCCACAAACTCCTGAGAAGATGTGATCTAATTATGCTGCAGTGTTACTAATCCATGATACCACAATTTGTGCACTACACCCTCCAAATGCAAAGTGGCATAACTGATGGATTCCTCT
>VDFB02182681.1:0-32754 GCA_007258455.2 Sequoia sempervirens | reverse complement strand
TTTCAACAATCACTTCTCTGCAGATTGATCAAACAACACAAACCAACCATTTTTTGCTATTTTCTATCAAGGTATTCTATTTTTTCCTCCATTTTCTGCTATTTTCTGTCAAGGTATTCTGTTTTTTCCTTCAATGCATTTTAACACAATTTTACAATTCATTGTTTTTTCCTTCAATATATTTTACAGTTCTGTAGTTTTAATTTAGCCTGCCAATTTTCATTTTAGACATTAGAGATCATTTGATCTTTTTAGTTTAAGAGTATCCACAATAATCTTTAGGGTTTGTTTTGTGATAGGGTCAAATTTCCACCCTAAATGCACACATTGATCTTTCAGATGTGCAATCAATAGTCTTAGTTTAGGCTAGAAATTTCCATTTTGACTTTATATGAAATTCCTAGTGCTCAATGTTCCTCATTTGATAGTATTAGTGTTAAGTATCCTCATTACTCTGGAGGGTTTTGCGGTTGGGTCATACTTATACCAAAAATGTAGCCACTTCATTTTTTCATTTTTTGGATGATTGAGATAACAGGTTATAAGATTACATGATTCTACCTTTTAAAGTGTAAAATTATACACATGTACAAGTGTAAAATACTTGACTGCCAACAGTTCCAAAGCTAAATAAACATCACTATAAATTAGTCAACCTTGTGTTTGTCATACTACATGACCTTTACCAGCAATAATTTTTTCTTGTTTGTCACTGTATGCAAATTTTATAACAAATCTTTGTCACAGTATGCAATTTTTTTCTTGTTTGTCACAGTTTGCAATTTTATAACAATGCTTAAATTTTGATGGTGATCAAATTCAAAATATTTTGCTGAACTATATCAGAAATAATGCCATTAAAGTTGAAATGAGCATGTCATGAAGTCTAAAAATACCTTTGTATATATAAGCATACACCTATATGTATTATGTTTATATATATACATACACATACATATATATACAAATATATATGTGTGTTTATATATATATATATATAAAGATATAATATATATAAACATACACATATGTGTGTGTGTATGTTTATGTATATTATATATATCTGTATTAATCTTTTTAGTTTCAATTTTGATAACTAAATGATATTTTTCTCAAAATCTATATTATGTTAGCAATTTTAAGAGGGTTTAATGGTTTATATATATCCATAGGCATTATGGTACCAGGAAAGAGAAAAAGTAAAAGAATGATCAGAAGGCCGAGGACCCATTTACCATAGGGAGTGAAATTACAAGTGGTTGACTCAAATGATGGTGACACTTCAACCAACCCACCTTAGGACAACATAGCTTGTGACCCAATTGTTGACAATGTTACAAAAACAATGGATGTTGCTGAAAAATCTCAACATCATAGACAAAAGACTAAGTGCAATAATGGCAAGTGGACACAAGAAGATATGGAAAATGCCATCAATGATGTTGAGGAAAATTTCTTTTCTGTAAGAGCAGCAACAAAAAAATGGGGAATCCCTGCTAGCAATTTAACATATTGGTTGTCAGGATTGACAACAACAAAAAGAAAGGGACCACCAACAATCCTTTCTATGGAAGAAGAGCTAGAAATAGTTGAATGGTGCAAAGACTTGGCTCAGCTTGGTCATGGATTGGAGGTTATTCAGTTGAAATCACATGTGGCTCATATTTTTCAAACAAGGCCAAATCCATTCAAAAATGGTTTACTAGGCAGATCATGGTGGATGGGTTTATGCAAACGTCATCTAGGATTGACCATAAGGACTGCAGAGGGTCTAGATAGGGATAGAGTTGTTATGTTATGACCAAGCATTGTGTCAGATTTCTATGATAACTTAGACAAGTTATATAATGCTAATCAGTATGGACCAACCAAGATATGGAATTGTGATGAAACAGGTGTACAAGCAGGCATAAATTGTGGGATGCGAGTGATTGCAAAGTTGGGCAGTAGAAGTGTGCCACATATTTTATCTAAAAGTAGAGAATGGATAACAATATTATGTTGTATTAATGCAGCAGGTCATAGCATTCCAGGATTCTATCTTTTTAAGGCAAAAAGACAACTGAAAAATTACATTGCAAATTGTGAACCAGGAGCCTGCATGGCAGCACAACCACATGCTTGGATGACCAAAGAGTTATTCTTGAATTGGTTGCATCATTTTGCTAGATCAGTTCCAGGTGGGGCTTCACCCACAAACAGACATCTCCTTATTTTTGATGGGCACAAAAGCCACGTTGCTTTAACTACAATCAAAGAGGCTAGATCTCTAGGTATTGATCTTCTTACACTGCCTGCCCATACCAGCCATAAATTGCAGCCTTTGGATGTAAGTTGTTTTTCTCCATTCAAGACATATTTCAAGTTTGAGAGGTCCAAGTGGATGGTAAACCATCCACACTTAGAAATAAGAAGAACTGAATTGGCAGAACTTGCAAGCAAAGCTTTCAAACATGCCCTTGTACCTGATAACATCATTGCAGGTAATTTGTAATAAAATTGTTTTCAACGTGTTTATTTATATCCATAAAGGATGAAACAAAAAAGATTCATTATTATATTAGAAAGTGGTTGAATTTTTACAATAACAATTTTTTTTACTGTACTATTCAAAAGAATTTTCTCAAATGAAAATACTGCATATTATATTTGCTCTCTATTTAATTTATTATATCATTGCAGGTTTTCGAAGAACTGGAATTTGGCCACTGAATAGAGATGCACTCTGTAATGATATGAGACCAAGTGAAGCATTCACTGAAGAAGATGATAATGAGCTTGCAGGAATTGCAAGCATTTTAAGATTGGCTGGTTATGAAGAGACTGTTGTAGAACAATGCTTGGAACAAATGGAAACAGAACAATCAGCAGCAACAATAGACCCAGAAGAAGGCATCATTTCACCAACTCGTGTCAGCCAAATGGAAACAAAAAAATCAGCAGCAACAATAGACCCAGAAGAAGGCATAATTTCACCAACTCATGTCAGCCAAACACAATATGAAAATGACTTGGATAATGACATGAGCTTACCAACACAGATTGACCCACCAGATTGGGTTCAAGAAAAAGAAAAAGAGCTGGGAATACAAATTGATTTCCAAGGTGAAGAAACCTCATTATCCATGCCTTCTCCACCTCCACTACCAAGGTCTGAAGTGATTCATTATTATGCAGATACATTAGAGTGGGATACTACAAGTCTGGAACCTAATGGAGTTGAAGATGATCAAGGTGGATACAATGAAGGTTCACAAATGAAATATGAAGCTTTTGCAACAAATGAAGAGGTGTTATGTAGTCAAGGCTCCTTAAATTTTTTTCTGAAGCTACCTATTGAAAGGGTTAGAAAGAGGTCCACTGCCTCTAATGATAATACACTCAAATTGGGCAGGCAATCTCAAATACTTACTGCAATTGAGTACATAATATTGCAGGAGCAACAAGAAGCAAGGAAAGTTGAACTTGAATAGCAAAAAGCAAGGAAGAAACAACAGATGGAGGCAAAGAAACTTCATCAAATTGAACAAAGAAAAAGGAACGAAGAGAATAAAATTGAAAGACAACTAATGAAACAGAGGAGAGAGGAAGAAAGGCTACAGAAGCAAAATGAGAGGGAGTTGAAAAAGAAACAAAGGCAGCTAGGTAAGAATGGGAATTCAACACATCCTTCAACCAATTTAGGGGGGGAGAGGAGTACTCCATCAAGCCCTCTCCTTGAACATCATCAAACTCTACGAGATATGTACCAAATTTTAACCCCTGCATATGCTGCTCTTACTAACTTCCAAGTTAGTTTAGATCAAAATCCAACACTGGATGCAAGTAGAGCAAGGCAACAAAGTACTCCAACAACCCCCTACCTAAACATCATCAGACTTTGAGAGATATATTCAACATTTTAACCCCTGCCTATGCTTCCCTTAACAACTTCCAAACATCTACTAGCCATAGCCCCGCTCATTCCCCTGTGAAACAATTTCAATTTTCTGGCCTTTTAGAAGAGCATATGTTTGGTCATCTTGCTCCTATTACACCTCATGTTGACTTAGCCAATCCAAAAAACACTACAACAAATAGTCCTATGGAGGAGCCAGAACCATTCCCTGGCTTTATGGTGAATTAATCAATTTTGCAAAGCCTATTTTGCATAATTTATGTTTGATTTGGCAAAACTTTTTTTTTGCAGACCATGCCTACTTTGCAATATCCACAGACTGGTCATTTTGGAAAGTTATTTTCTAGATGATGTAACCATTTTTGCAGACCAAGCCTATAACTTTGCAATATCTACAGGGTGGTCATTTTGGAATGTTATAATTTTCTAGATGATGTAACCTTTTTTTGCAAACCAAGGCTACTTCGCAATATGTAGCAGGCTGGTAATTTTGTAATGTTATAAAATTCCATATACTGTAACCTTTTTTGCATACCATAACTACTTTGCAATGACTACAGGTTTCATCATTTTGTATTGTTTCAATTTTGCATACAATGTAAAATTTTCTACAGACCATGCAATGTCCACAAGCATGTCATCTTGTAAAGTTTCAATTTTCTAAACAATATAATTTTCTTTTGTAGAGCACATTCACCTACTTTGTAATGTTTAAATTTTGCAAAGAATGTAAAATGCCAATAATTGTTTTGTTTATTTGCTTATCATATGGAAGTCTGTAACAGTCCAATTATCACCAGAAAATCTTAATTAAACTTTAAAATGTGTGAGTAAGATTGAATATGAAATTCTATTTTAGCTGCTTAAGATCCTGGAAAACATTAGAATTGAGATGGGATTTGTCAATTCCATCTGAGAATGTGACTTCTTGAACTAGTATATCTCAGGCAAGATGAACTAATTGGCTTACCTCCAAAATTCACTTATGATTTTCGGTAGTAGCCATCAGAAGTTGTCTTATCTATCTCTATTTGAGTATTTAGAAATCAATGAAGTATAAATAGATTATTGCACTGGGTCTTACAAGAATGAGGATTAAATTTAAAGCTGGAAAAATGATAGTACAATGGTTCATGAATGATCACTGTTAGAAATCTCTACATCAATCAGTATGCTAGAGGTGATAATGTTGCATTTGGTGCTGCTAATTTGGCATCAATGGAGCTTCTAGAAGGACGCCTGTGGACTACTCGTACACTATATGTGGTGCAAGCCAGGGCATGAGATCGTCCTATAGCCGTGGAGTTGTGGCGGCGCAGGAGGACAAAATGAAAAACCTAATGCAGGACATAGACGTTGCAGAGCTCAGATAGAAACTCCTCTCCAGACAATCTACTGGGCAACCCTTGATTTTGCAATTATGTTTTCAAGAATCACTTAGATTTCTACCCAGTTTTAATTTTTTTTCAGCATAACACAATATCATAGGATGATGATAAATTCAACAAAACCCCAAAACGAATCATTACCAAATCCAAGCCAAAAAAAATTGTATAGTACACAAAAAACCAGAAATTTCCATTAAGTTAAAAATTAAAGCCATTACACAGAAAGATCATACAGAAATTTAAGGAAAAAAAAAGGAAGAAATGGTTCATAGCCTCAGTAAGGTCATAAAAGACCTTACCAACTCCATAGATCCAAAGTCTAGTTGGTTGTCGTCCATTGAAGACCCCTCCAGAAGATGACTCTTGTCCTGCGCAACCCAAAATGCAGTGAGAAAGATGACTCTTGTCTTGCGCAACCCAAAATGCAGTGAGAAAACAAAAATAAAGCTAAATAATGAATTTAAAAGACACATAATCCTTACTTCCTGGACACGTCCCTTCCATGGTTGCAGCTGTATATGTTGCTAGGTGACACGAAGCGCTGTGGAGGCAGCACATAGGAGCGGTGGAGGTCGAAGCAATGTGGCGGCGACAACAATGAAACGCGGATTATGTTGAAGTATTAGGATGCAACAATTAGGGTTAGGTTTATTTTATTTAGTCATTCGTAGTTTATTATTAATTTCTAAATGTAAAATATACAAATTAACATATAATATATTTAGTTTTAAGACAATTAATAAATAAGAGTTGTTTATTTGTATTTAGTTATTAATATTAGGATGTGTAATTTATAATTACTTTTTATTCATATTAGAGTGTATAGGTAATTTATTTTCATGAGAAATTGTTCAACTATTGGCGCAAGTGCATTCGAAGATCAGGGGTGGTAATTCACTACGATGGGTAGGGGGTTAGAAAAGTGGTGTTTTGGATACTTTGTACGATTACGCATAATAAAGATATCAAAATTGTTCACGACAACTTGAAACCTTAGTTATAAGTAGTCAACTAGTCGAAGAAGATTGTATTAAATTTTTAGAGTCATCCGACATCCAGAAGTTAGATTTTGAGAGGCACGAAGTTAGGATGCACAACTTCGGTCCTTTCCCCTAGTGCTTGGCCTTAAAAAAAATGGTTTTTCCTTAGCACCCCCCTTTGCATTAGCATTGCTCCTATGAGAGACCTACATAAAACTAAGAAAAGAAGGATAAGATTATGGGATTATCAGGCACTAGAATATTTCCATCTGGTATTAACTTAGTTGCAGTGCTGCTCTACCCATTGCATGTAATAATTTAAAAAAAATAAAAGTATGTGCATCACTGTCCGGACCATTCAACAAGGTTTAGAAAAATAGCCCTAGAACCTATTAAGCAGTAGGCGCTCTCCTTGCGCTCTCCTTGTGCATGTATTCATCCGCTTATCTCTTCCTCATTCAGCCTTTTTCTCGCAACTGACCAGTATATATATATATATATATCACTCAATATTAGGTATATAGAATAGATTAATGGGACGATATTAGTTTATGAGGAATCAAGAGGTGAAAGGGAATAACACAAGTAACAACTCAAGCTCCAGATAAAACAGTTGTACTCGTAGCCTACCATTCTCCATTTTGGCACACCCAACTCTACATTAAACCAGCGCAGGTAATAAGCAGGCATTCATTCATCATGTGCTCCAGCCGGAACCCCATTCCATTCTATTGCCAAGCCTTCTCCTAGTTTGGTCCATTTGACTCGTTGTCTCCCCACTCAGACCAAGCCTCAGTGAAAATTAAGAAAATAAAAATAAAAATGTGAGAACGTGGCAAGCGAAATGACGGGTAGAGATTTTGTTTTATTTTCTGGCATGCTAGGAGAAGGGCCTTACATCACGAAGTAATGCATATGATTTAATGGTGATTGGTGAAAATAAAAAGATAGATAGAAATTAAAACATCACTATGGAGAACAATAAATGATGTTGGCAAGAGATTGTGATTTCCTTCCTCTCCCGTCAAATCATCGCAGTAAAATGTGCTTATCAAGCTAGTCTCGAATTTGGTGGCGTCTCCCTTCGTATGATGTGCTGAGTAAAAGCTGAGCTACCAATTCCATACGTCCTGGTCTGGGCATTAATTGAAGGAATGAATGAAAGATTTTAATGACGTCCGCGAGACCAAACAGTCTATGGGACCGAGACAAAACAGGCCTAATTTGTCTTCATACTCTTTTCCAAGTCAGATCTCCTGCTGTTAAGTTTGACTAGAAGGCTAGCCGTCTGATTAATCTTATCTTCCTCAAATAGCTGGTGCATATTGTCCACTTTCAAACTATTTTCATGTTGAGTGCGGATATCCTCGTAAGCAATGCATTCCATGATGAAGTGCCATTCTGTTTCCACAACCCCTTTATTGCAGAAAATACAAGTTCTTTCTTCCCAAGTTTCCTTGGGTATCTTCCACCTACCGGTCTCACACCTAAGGTGATGTGATCCCGTCCTCAATTGTGCCACTAACAACCTCGCTTTCCCTTTAATATCTGCACCTAAATAAGTTTTTTCACCATGATCCTTTGTCGGGTTAAACTCTTTGATGTAGTATGCTTTTTTTCGCCCAATCTGGTTTGTCCACATGGCAGTTCTGAATTTTTCAGTCACATAGCTTTTTATTTCACTATTTGAAAGAAGGGGAAGATATCTTCTTCTAGATGTATTCGTTGCTGGCATGATGCAATCTATTAACCAATTTCAGTTCACTATCTCCCTTGGGCAAACCCAACGGTAACATTTGGATCGACTATTTGCATGTATTATCGAGTCATAATTGGAGTGACAGTATCCGTGACTTGCAAGTTAGAATCCATCTCTGGCGTATAAAAGTTATCTCAAACTTCTCACGTTGTAATCATCCTCACACATATACAGCAGTATCTTCTTCCTGACTTCACCTAAAATTTCAGCCCTGAGGCATCCATCACTGACACACGTCAAGCATCACAAGAAATTGTGGGAATAGTTAGTATTCAAGAGGTAAAATCTGATTTGGCATTATCTTCATCGCTCCTTTAAATGACCACTGTAAGCCCATAAAAGATAGGAGGATTAATGTTTCTGCTAAGCAGTCCTTTTATTCCCTACTGGAAATTGCTTGTAACTCATGGTAATCATAGTCACCTGTTCCATATATTCCGTACAGACAAACTATATAAAAAGCGCTCCATCCCTGTGCGTTAGTTATGATATAGGTAGATAAGGATAATAGAAATTGCCTTAGCTTTCTTGTTTTTTTCTATGAATAACCATCAAATCAATTATCGCCATATAAACGTTTGGGGAATGACACCATTTATGCTTAAGCATTCTGCCTTCATAGATTATGGGCAATTTCACCCCTTGTATTTTCCAGCTATATGGCATGCTATTGAGCTTCTGTTAGAATTTTCCTTCCTTTACACCTAAATTTTGGAGTGCACCACTTCAACGATTTTAATATTTATAGTGCAGTTAGTGCATCTAGAAAATGTGTGTGGTGTTTTATTAGATGCCTGTTACCTATTAGTAAGTTCAATAAATTGATTTCTTCTTCCAGTTTGTACATTATCCAGTTCCCTTTTATTTTGAAGTTGTCTGGTATATTTGAAAAGCTGAGCAACATTGAAGAAAAAAAACACATATTTGCCACAAACCAATTTTGAAAGTTGAATTATATTCTTGTGAGCGCTATTTATACACATTTACATTCAACTGTTTTAAACAACTTTTGAGTAATCAGTAGGCCAAGCAATTCACATATCTGATTAAACCACATTTCGTTTTAAGCAACTTTTGAGTAATCAGTAACATCAGATTATTTCCTCTTGGCAGCTCCTTTATAATGACATCACTAAGTTGTAGATTTAATGAATGCTACTATAAGTTCTTATATTGAATTTGTCTAGACAGTGATGATACTGATCTACAGATTTATCTACATGTAAATCCTATGGAATAAAATAATAATATTGTTCGAAAAAAGAAAAGAAAAGAGAGAGCGAATACATGAATAGTCATGAGTATGGAATTCCCAGAAGACACATATCCTGAAATGCTGAGACTTTTTCACCATCCAGCTCTCGAACTCACTTTACACTAAATTTTAAATTTTTATTTATTCATTTTGGAAAAATTAAATCCTTACCTTTCTCCATGCTAAATTTTAGGCTTTTTATTTATTCATGTTGATAAAGTTAAATTTAAAAGACTCTACATATCCCTACTTTCCCTAATTCATATGTTAAAAAAATAGAAAAAATGTAACAAGTGACCCTTAATATTAGAAAAAAAAAAACATAAAGGATTAGAAAGATAATACAGAGTTTTTCCATTTATTAAGATATTATGGAATCATTCCATAATTTAGTGAAAAAGACACTTCTTTTTAGAAGTTAAATAATTATGATTTTTTAATTATTTTTTTAAAAACGGAAACTTAGAATATTCGTGTTATTTTTATAAAAGTGAGAATTTTAAATTATTAAGGAAATATGGAATCATTCTATTTATTAGTTTCAAAAAATATTTATATATATTTTTATTTTTCTAGTTAAATAATTAAGTTTTTTTTAATTAAAAATGGAATGTTGAACAATTCTATTGATTCGTGTTATTTTTATGAAGTGAGGATTTTAAGGCTAATAATCTTAACTTGTGATTTATTTATTTTCTTATAGAAAAGAAAATATTTAAAGTTTCCAATTGTGATATATATAAATCAATAGTTAATAATGTTATAAAGTGTTAATATAAAAATAAAAATAATAGTTAAGTATTAAATTAATTTTATTTAAATAATCGTGATGCATAGAAAGAGGCTTTGGTAGCTAAATATTAGTAGGCTATATTCACGTCATGTGGATCACTAATTACAAATAAGTGGTACTACGAATACCAAGAGTAATATTGTTAGTTATTCCATTGTCTAAGATTAACTATGGTTAGATAATAGTGTTCTAGTACTAATAGTCAACAATATCATTAAGATGGCCTAGTAATACTACTATTATTAAATGATCGAGCTAAGTTTAAATAAACATATTATTGTCATGGGTGAGCTAATCAAGGGACCATATTATTATTATTATAGATAATACGAATGTGTCTTTGGACATGAGATTATTGTCATGGGAATGTCAAGAGCATACCCTTCTTCGGGGTCTCCTACTTACTCGTAGTAAGTCTTGAATCATATGTTCCTATAAGGAGATCTCACCTTGGTTCTCTTTCAACCCTAATGATGAAGCTAATATGTGCTCCATGTACATATGTCTTTAGCTATTAAACACATATACAAAAGGATTCAATAAATTGCCTCAAGGAGAAACGTTGACATTTGTTCATGTTTACACATGGCTTCACTCCATACCTTAAGATCTATGTAATGGCAGGAATTTCATAATTTGACTTTAGGATGTGTGTGACGGGCTTAGTGCACCCATTTGTGCTCATTCGTAACTTGAGCTCTAAATTTAGTTAGGACCTTGCAAAGGTGTTCAACCAAAATCATGTTTACTGTCACACCTCATGCACTCATCATGTTAATTAGTTTAGTGTTGGCTTTAAAAAAAAAATGTTGGGTTTTTCTTCTAAAATTTTTGGGCATGACACATTACCTTAATTTCATATGCAAGGATGATGCATTGGTGAAACTTGAAAATGTTACTTGTAGATTTATGTGACTTGTAAAAGAACTTCAATTTGTTCCTTGTGATATAGAAATATGTAATGAATGGTCATGTCAATGAGATAGTATGATCATTGCCTGTGAGGCATCTTGTAACCATTGAGACTTTGTAGCTAGCAAGGCTTTGCTGGTGAGTCATTTCATTAAGCCAACGAGACACTTTTACAAGTGGTTTTTCATCCCTAAAAGGGTTTTCCACTCATGAAAATCTCCGTGTTATGGTTTCTTTGTGGATGCATTTATGATCTTTCCATTTCCTTAATTTTCATTACAGTATTTGAATTTACATATATTGTTGAGATGATAATTCATGTGTAAGCCTACATGGCTAAATCTAATGAAGGCATGACCTTGTTTTAATATACCTTGATTTATTGATGCATGTTATTCCATTGCATATAGTGACGGAAGTAATTTAATCATTCCTCTTATCTCGCACCTTTTTATAATTATTTTATTCTATTCAATTATTTTGGAAACTAAAGGATGGAATTAGTAAATGTGTTTTTTTTTGTCCTTACATTTTGGTATCAGAGCACTCAAGTTCAACACTCGGGCCTTGACTCTTCTATGCTTAGGTTGCATTAAAGTATATGAACCTATTACATTGAAAAGTGAACCCCAGTATGGGTGATTCTTTGATGGTTAATTGGAACTGATTAGAAGTTTAGGCGTAGTTTGATTATTCAAGAAATCTAGAGGTGTGAGGCCCCTTCACCTTAGTCACGTTTTCATATGAATTTCTAGTAAGAGTGATGATGACTATTTGAAATAAACCAAGATGGGTAATATATAGTGTTATTTGAAGTGAGCCAAATTGGATAGTAAATGGTGACAACCCATGAATGACAATGTGACAATAAAAATGGATTAATAAGAGAAATACATTGAGAAGAGAGATCTCTCTCATGACATAAATGATGAATGAGTTGATAAAATACATGAGGAAGAAGAAAAGGAGAACTTTTTGATGTGAGGAAGAAGGAAGAACACCTGTGAAGTAAATAAAGTTGGTGATAATGGATAAATATTGGTTGAGCCTTCTTGAAGGTAGGAAACCTAAGAAGGATGTTTTGAGAATCTTCATTGGTAATTCATGATAGAAGTTGATTTGATAAATAACTTGATATGCCTATTAGACAAGGCAAACAGTGATTGAGGTGATGAATCTTGTATGCTTGATTGTTTTTAGTGAAAGTACATGTATGTTATCACGGAATCTAGCAGCGCCGTTCCACAGATAACCCCCCTACGAAACTTGTCCGTTTCCTAGGATTCGTGAAGTTCAAGTACGCATAATGAGTGATTTTCAAGCCACCTCGAAATGCATTCCAGCCTCGAATAGTCAATTCGAGCATTCCCCCATGTTCACCTCGCGAAACCCGAGCAGGCCCCTTTCACGTCTCACTATTACGTTCTTAGCAAATTATGAAAAATGCGAAAAGTGCGCCCCGCCTCGCCCAAATTTTGGCTGGTTATGAAGTGTGTGCCCAAAATTTAGCACCCCCAGATCAGTGAAATTTCTAAAATGTATAGCTCTAAATTTTAGCCATTACACTTTTCTCCGACACTTGAACTTTTTCCTCGCCTTGGCGCTTTCTTCATCTTCGTGATTTTTCATTAATCTGTACACTTTTCGTGCCTAAATTTATTGCTCGACTTGAGTTAGGTTTTCAATTTTCTCTTTCACTTAAAAGTGTTTTAGTTCGCCATTTTTAGTTCTTCCTCTCTTCATGCTGGGCGAGTTTTCTTCAAACTGCAAATACGTTTTTTGAGTTTTTTGACATCCCTCTCCAGCGTTTTTCGCGTTTCATCTTTGTAAGTTGTTACCCTTGCTTTCTCTTTATTCTCCAATTTCAATGGCAACTCCATGCAGACAAACACTTTGCAAACCTCGAGCGCCGTTTTCATTCACCATTACATCCATTTTCCAAAATCATGTCTCAGATGCAGAAGCGCTAAAATTTAGCGCCCTGACATGTTGAACATGTTGAAATAAATTCTAACTTTGAGAAATGCAGGAGCGCCATTTTTTAGCGCCCCTGCATCAAAGACTGAAATCTCCAAAAATGTAAGGGCGCTGAATTTTAGCGCCCTTACACTTTTCACAATCTTTTTCCAGACTTAGTCATTTTTTGTGCAATGGAGCTGAATTTTAGCACCTTTGCACTTTTCTTCCCGACTTAGTCATTTTTTGTGCAATGGTGCTGAATTTTAGCACCTTTACACTTTTGGCAGTTTTTATCTTAGTCTCTTCAAATTCGCTCTATTTCCATTTCAGACCTCGTTTCTTCGCTCCCGCATCGTTTTCTGTGCCTAGTTGCTCGTTTCATGCTTGCTCAACATCGTTTCTCGCTTCACGCTTCCCAATGCTACTTTTTCTGCTAACGCCTGTTGATTCACCATCCTTGCAGTTTCTCTCCAGATCTCGTCAAGTGATCCCGAAGGTGATGTCCTTTGATCTTGGTTCTTCCAAATAAAAAGTTCAGCAGGAGACCAGGAAGAAGTATGAAGACTCCGCGCCCAAGCAAAGAAAAATGAAGAAGCTTCCTATTCTCCAGTGTTAGACATTTCGGTGCATCCCTTTATGCATCTTGTAAATATTTCTCATTATTTTTGAATGTCCTTTTGAAAATTGTAATTACACCAAGTCCAAAGATGTAATATTTTAAAACAAATTACACTTTGACTTTGGTCAAAGTTAGGTGAGATTTCCTAAAATCGCTCACCTAACTCTCCCTGATTTTCTCAATCTCTTTCCTTCTTTTGCTCATCCCTCTTTCTATATAATGTGAGGGATTTTCATTGTAATTGATCTTTTAGCCTTTTGCAACGAAGTGCTGCCCTTTTGTAAGCAAATTTGTGAAACTTTGCGTTCATGCTTTGTGAATGAGATTCGATCAATAAAGAAAAGGATTGCAAGCCAAACTTTGCGTTGGATTCGATACTTTTGTGAATTGATCTGATTTGGTAGTGATTAGTTCGAAGAATCTGAAAGACTCTAAGTAGTTGATGTAAACTTTGTGTTACATTTGTTATTTAGATTGCATTGTTATTTCTGTTTATCATTGGTTGAATGATCTACAAGACTTTGTGCTTGTAATCATTCATGCTCTTGCATGTTCTGGTTGAGTGATCTACAAGACTTTGTGCTTGTAATTATTCATACTCTTGGATACTCTTGTCGAAGGATCTACAAGACTTTGTGCTTGTAATCGTTCGTGCTATTGATACTTTTGTTGGATGATCTACAAGACTTTGTGCTTGTAATCGTTCATGCTGTTCGAAGAATTGTTGCATCTAAGAAGACTTTGTGCTTCTAACGAGCAAACGGTACGCCTAATGCAGATCCAACACCATAAAGCTACGAACGACTTTGTGCCTTCGTGAGCTTTCCTTTTATTTTATTTTTTGTTATTAATCACTTCTGGTATCTCTACGCTTCACTTTGACGAGATAGAGATATTGGCATTACTGCTAGTTGTTCATTTTAGTTATCAAGAATTCTGAACTTCCAACGTGAAGCATTGTAAACATCTTCTCTGAAAAGAGAGAGAAGGATGAATGTAACACACCCCCCCCCACTCCGTGAGTTCGTGTACATTTTGTAATTATTTGTGTGATTTACTATTGTTTCTCTTAGCAGTAAGAAGGGCCTCCCCTTCCTGAGAGGAGATTCACATCTCACATAGCCGTGGCTGAAGTCCAAGTTGTGTAATCTATCAAAAGCTGATTACATAATTTTCACCCAACAATGTACATATGCACTATATGAGAATGATACTTGCACAATAATGCACTTCTCATGCTCCATGTGAATGACACATCTGTATGAAAGATTGTATGCATATCATAGAAAATTGTTGCCTTAACATTACTTATATCTATACTTGAACGAGAAATGTTCACTATACTAATGTGAGTGATGCATATTTCATATTATTGTTGTTCTTGTGTGAGTGATGCACTAGAGTAAGTTCTTGATTCCTTTGTGTGGATAAAACACTTGAGTAATTATTACATTCGTTATTTGTGTGTGAGATATACTTTTGATACTCATTGTGTTTATTGGATCGAGTAATGATCACTATAATTGCACTACTGTAATTTATTCATATTTCACCTTTTGTTGCGAGAAATGCACTTGTGTGAGAGATGCATTTACCATATTCATTGTATGAAAACTTGAATGAGTAATGCACATTGTATACAAGACATGTTCTATATTTGTGCAAGTGAGGCATTACAAGTAAATTATGTATTCATACCCTGTGCGAGTTAGGCACTAGGGGTTATGTATTCTTATTTGTTATTCATTCTATGTGCCTTGAGCATGTTATGCACTATTATATCATCTGGTCCTTATTCTATACAATTTATTTTTTTCTTGTTGAATGTGCTATGTGTGATAAATTTTAAGCTTACCTTCCGGGACAGGATGCTGAATGTGGATTACTAGAGAAGGTGATCTTCTTTTCCAAGATCAAACAAATTTTGTAATATGCTTTGGCCAAAGCGAGTTGTACCAATGAAATAGATGGATAATGAATGCCTAGAATTTTTATATGTTTCTCTGCCACATCCTGTATGCAAGAAATATGTTCATTCTAGTATAAGAGTGCATATAAGGCATCATACATGCATCGAGAGTTTCCCTCCTGCCCTATTATTATCTGTTTCGAGGTGCCTCATGCAGGTCCAGGTGTTCTTCGAGTTAGGAAGAATCTCGGGGAAGTGTTATGCTTCATGGTTGGGTGGGAAAAACACCTTAACCATGCTCTTGACCTTCAGCTTGCGAAAGACCACTGGGTTATGGCAGTTGAAGATTGATTAAATGTTTTATTTTCTTAATGTAATTCAGAAACTAGATATGTATCATTGCATGGATCATTGTATGGCCTGTTTAGTCAATTGATGTAATGCACTTCTCTTGGATGCACTTTTGTTGCATTTGTAAAAAGGTAAAGGGATTATACATATCACACATTTGCATATACCTTTGCTAATAAAAATTTACTTTTTCCAATTATAGATTGAGATTTACTTTTTGTTGTGAAAGTAACTGGTTGAATTAGTATTGAGCTCTTGATGATCTTGTAGACATTTGGTATTCCAGGTTGCTATAGTAATCAACTTGAACCTTTTGTATTAGTATGTGATCTTCTTATCTTTGATGTTTTTAACCATGTTGATGATATTTTGTAATTTGTTGATCTTCTTATCTTTTATGTTGTTGGTCAAAATGAAGACTTTGTTGTAATTGATTGACATCTTCAGATTGTTGAGATTTTTTTTTTTTAGTATTTTAATTCGCTAATGATGATAACAAGTAGTATGGGGTGCTTGTTTATCATCATAGAGGCAATTATTCTAACATCTCATACGAGTAGGCATGTTGACAAAATGAACATAATTGTTTTCCATCTATCGGTAAATATCTTGGAATATGAAAAGACTTGAATAAGATATAGAAGATTGTATGAAAGAAATAAATCATTTTGCATTCTTTTATTATTTAAGTAAATAGAGTGAATTTAATAAAGCCATGATGTGCTAACACGATGTGCAAGTTTATGAATGCTAACTACAGGAAATTTTGTTGTTCTAAACAAATGGGTGCTTGAAAGACGATATCCTTGTCAAGTGGGCTGATTGTGACATTAAGGTAAAACAGAGTAAGGAGGTATGAAATTTTTCTTTTATTTTTTAGTTAAGTTGATCATTGGGATGATGATTCTTTAAGGGGGGAAGGATGTCACGACCCCTATTTTCAATAAGTAATTTATAATTCAATAATACTATTTTGATGCATTAATATTTAATTTAGTGAATGATTATATTGTTCATACTTTTGAATGGTTAATTAAATTAATTCGTAGGAGAATAAAAGTGCAATGAAACAAAATGATTAATTATAATTTAATTATAGATAAATAATAATGCTTGTTATTTAGAATAATTATTTTAATTGCAATTGAATGTTAATTTTTTTATTATTTATGAATATTTAATTTACAATTAAAATGTTATTTCTTTATTATTTATTTAGGATAACTATTTCTTTTGAAATTTAAAAATGGTATTTCCTAACTATTTATGAGGTTAAGTACTTAGTTTGCAACTAAAATAGAATTTCCTTATTATTAATTATCAAGGATAAATACCGTGCATGGAAATAATTTTTTAATTATTACCAAGTGCATGGAAATAATTTTTTTTATTATTATTACTTTTAAAAAAGATTAGGTATTGGGAAACTAAAAGAAATCTTTAAAAGAGGAAAATCAATACTGGAAACACAATATAAGTTTTCTTTATCTTTATTGCTCTGCAAGAACAATAACTAAAATTGGGTGCCCGATAAAAGTTTTTTGGAGTGCAGTAGGCTAAAAAAAAATTGGTGGAAAGAAGAAGGAAATACAGGAGAAGGAGAAATAAGAAGAAGAAAATTCTACAGAAAGCGACTTTAGGAAAGCAAGAATGAGAAAAGGAAAAGCATCAAGAAGGGAAATTCAAACTAAAAGCGATTTCCAAGTTTTTAACTCCTTTCAAATGCATTTAAATTGCAAAATGAATGAACAATGGATTGCATTGTGAAAAAATAGAATTCTTCTTTAAAACCCAATTGTGTATGTGAATTGTATTTGGGGGTTCGGTGTTTAAATGCTTTATTTTCTGTATGATATTCATTATTATGACTGCACAAATCTGTACATTCTTTATCATTCATATATATATATATCCATGTATTGAATATTTTATGCATAGGATTGGGATTCGAGTTTATTCTTTTAGCCAAACTATTATTTCAGATTATATATATAATGATAATTGAACTGAAACCCCATATTGGAATCACTATATTCTATTGCAATGCTACGATGAAGAAATAAATTTTAATGGAAAGGCTTGGCTTTCCATAGCCGCCCCCCATTGGAGAGGGCTGCACTGTGGAGGCGACACCGTCCACAGGCAGCGTCCTCCCCAATGGGAAGCACCTGCCTTCTAGCTTCTAAATTCATTTAAAATAAATTGTCCAACTTGTTTAAAATGTGAAGGTTGCTCCATTCCAAATCATTGTATGCGTGTAAATTTTGTGAGGTTGAATATGAATGTATATAAAAATATAGATGTATATGCATGCATATATATATACCGTTTACCAATCATGTTGGAACTGGAAATTTTATGATAAAATGTATATATAAATATATATGTGTGTGTATTTGTGTATACATATGTTGTGAATTAGATGACTTGTCGCATTTTAAAGAAAGTATTTACATGGTTGTAGCTGTGTTTATTACTTTGCAGTAAATATGATTTCCTGAAAGTGTCTATATATATATATATTTGTACACATATCTGATTAAATGTATATTTCACACTGTTTAAAAATGACAGATTACAAGTTACTTCAGCTGCAAATGTAAATTTTTGCATATAGAAAGGAATACAAATACAGTAAGTTAGAGAGCAAGATTTAAAACTCTTATATTTGATTAAATGTATATATCATACCATTTAAAAATGACAGATTACAAGTTACTTCAGTTGCAAATGTAAATTTTTGTATATATATATATATATAAAGGAATACAAATACAATAAGTGTGAGAGCAAGATTTAAAACTCGAAAAGAATAGATGTTGAAATTTAACTTCCAATAACAAATATTTCTATTTAAATGGGTATATTTCTGCATTAACTTGATTAATTTCTATGTTAGACTAAATCCTTTAAATTGGAAATATTGGATACTTTGTAAGCAAGTAGAAAGGAGCACAGGTGCATTTATTTGCTTTTATTCATTGTTGTGAAGAAGAATGACTTAAATGAGTCCATGGTGAAATGTAAACTTGATGTGGAAATTGCCTTCTTGAATCTAATAGCAAACTTGGGAATATAAGGTGTTTTTTGGAAAGAATGCTTGATTGTGTAAATGATTGAAATTTAATGCTGTTGTTGATTACTACTTTTACCATTTTATAAGTCACATTGCGTTCATAATGAAATAATATATAGAGGGTATATTGGAATAAGATCTTTCGATGTTATATTATGAATATTTTCAACTCAATTTTGGTAGATTGTAAGACTAGGATTACTTTCATGAAGCTTTGTGTGATTGGTTATGTTTGTCAGTACATACTTGTGTGATATTTGAAAGGTCATTGAAAGTAGAATTGTCTTATTTGCAAATACTTGGGAGTGATTCATGATAGTGTTGGCATTACCTTAATTTCATATGCAAGGATGATGCATTGGTGAAACTTGAAAATGTTACTTGTAGATTTATGTGACTTGCAAAAGAACTTCAATATGTTCCTTGTGATATAGAAATATGTAATGAATGGTCATGTCAATGAGATAGTATGATCATTTCTCGTGAGGCATCTTGTAACCATTGAGACTTTGTAGCCAGTAAGGCTCTGCCGGTGAGGCATTTCATTAAGCCAGTGAGACACTTTTATGAGTGATTTTTCATCCCTAAGAGGGTTTTCTACTCATGAAAATCTTTGTGTTATGGTTTCTTTGTGGATGCATTTATGATCTTGTCATTTCCTTAATTTGCATTATAGTATTTGAATTTACATATATTACTAAAATGATAATTTATGTGTAAGCCTACATGGCTAAATCTAATGAAGGCACAACCTTGTTTTAATATACCTTGATTTATTGATGCATGTTATTCCATTGCATACAGTGACGAAAGTAATTTAATCATTCCTCTTATTCCGCACCTTTTTATAATTATTTTATTCTATTAAGTTATTTTGGAAACTAAAGGATGAAATTAGTAAATGTGTTTTTTTTTCGGTCGTTACAATGGAGGTGGTGAATAAGAGTTTGGGTAAACCAGGCTGAGATTCTGAGTAGTAGATAAACTCAAGGGATGGGATTTGATTTTACCACAAGTGGAATTTGCTTATAATAATTCTATCAATAGGAGCACTGGTAAATCACTATTCCAAATTGTGTATGGGAGTAGTCCAAAAACTGCTTCTGAACTGAGAAAGATAGATAAGGGAGAGAAGAGTAGTGTTGAGGTTGAAGATTTTGTTGAGCACATGAAGAATTTGCATGAATAGGTGAAGAAACACATCAATAATATGAACTCTTAGTACAAGGCTAAGGAAGATAAAAAAAGGATGTATAAGGAGTTCCAGGTAGGAGATGAAGTCATGGTTCATTTGCGAAGGGAGAGGTTTCCAGTTGGTACATACAAGTTAAAGATGAAGAAGTTTGGACCATGCAAGATCCTGAAGAAGCATGATTCAAGAAATGCATATGAGGTAGAGTTTCCTAATGAAATTCATGCTTCACCTATGTTTAACATTTTTGATTTGACATAATATCATGAAGGAGTTAAGGAGAATGAATTGTCAGAGGCACAGTGAAACATTCTGGTACCTACATAAAAAAAGGAAGAGATAGAAGAAATTTTGGATAGTCGTGTGGGTAGAAGTGCAAGAAACAAGCAATATGTAGAGTACTTGGCGAAATGGAGATGAAGACATGTTGAAGATTCATCATGGTTATCTAAGGCTGAGGTTAATTGTCTTAGTTTCCCTCTAACTCCTAAGAATTGATAGGGTCACTTTTCAAATTACCTTGAGTGTTTGATGCAAGAGCATCCAGTGGTGTAAGGGCAATCTTGTATTGCCCAAAAATATTGTATTTTTATTTTGTTTGTAGTTTCCTTAGTTGTTATGGGGCCCGTGGCGACTCATGCAGTCTTTGGGATAGTTAGAAGTTTGAAACAACAAAAAATAGTTACCTTCTATTTTTAGTAAGTCATCCTATTTGGTTCCTATAGACACGAAAATTGACCCTAGGGAGTGAAATTGGAAAATAAGAATTTTGGTGAAAGAATCATCTCAAAATTTTGTACCATTTGGAAGATATTAAATTTCCATCTTGAGGAATTTCTCCAGTGAAGTTTAAAACTAAAAATTGAGGCCCTTTGGAGCCCTAGAATAGGGTGAAAAATATTTGATCTTATAGATTTGGAAAATGATAGTTGTAGATCTCTTCACAAGCTTTCCAATGATATATTACAATTGAAAATCTGATGGTCAGATCAAAAGTTATGACCTTGAGAAGTTGTAAATATGTAAATATAAAATAAAAAATGAAAAAAAAAAACTTCTAGAGTGAGAAATAGACGGTGGAATTTTTGGTGCCAAATGGGATTACACCTTCCAGAATATTCTATTTTAGTTACACTTCTTGGATAAAGAGGGAGAACAAGGGTTATAGAGGAGAGCTTCAGTAGTGCAGATTGTGGTTTTTGGCTTACAGTTTTATGTAATAAGAAGGCCCATGTGGTTGTAGTTATATGTTATTTTCTAAGTGTTGTAATTTCACTTCATCAAGATAATAGAAAGCAAGTGTTTCTTTCCGCATTTTTTGTTTATCTCTTTTGTTTATTTGTGTGTGTGTGGTTTTGTAAGGGGAGTACCCTCATCATCTCATGTGCCTTCTATGCATTCCTATCCTTCCAAATTTCAAAGCTAAATCATTTTCAAAAGGATATTTACATCAAAGATACTAAGTTTGCTACTCATCATGTGGTTAATGACTCTAATATTATTTATTTTTAAGCCTCAAAATATAATGAAGCTTATAAATTCAAGTGAACAATAGGATTATATGCTTCAAGTTTTACTTAAATTTTAGTTTGATAGGATAACATTGACCCATAACCATGAGATCAATGCAATAACATGATAAGCTAACCAAACTATTAGACTCCTAACACAAAGGCCATAATTACAATAGCCGATGAAATAGTTTCCATAAGAATCAATTTCAATTTCAAATAGGTAAATGTAACATTACGAATATCTCAATCAAAAAGGATGAAACTTCAAATATTTCTTAAGCTCATAGACTAATTCAATATCAACATCACATTACCAATTCAATGTTCACAGACAAAATATTCTGAAATTGAAATCAATTCAAAAAAATTCCCCATTTGTTTTCTTTACATCACAGTGTTATTCAAAAATTAGAAATCAAACCCTATAAAAGTCCTTTAAACATAAATTTATAGGTGATGTAAGGGAAATCTTGCATTACCCAAAAATATTGTATTTTCATTTTTTTTTTGTTTCCTTAGTTGTTTTGGGGCCCATGGCGACTCATGTAGTCTTTGGGATAGTTAGAAGTTTGAAACATCCAAAAACAGTCACCTACTATTTTTAGTAATTCGGCCTATTCATATTCCTATGGACACGAAAAAATTGACCCCAAGGAGTGAAATTGGAAAATAAAAATTTTGGTGAAAGAATCATCTCAAAATCCCATACCATTTGGAAGATTTTTAATTTCCATCCCGAGGAATTTCTCCAATGAAGTTTAAAACTAAAAATTGAGGCCCTTTGGAGTCCTGGAACAGGGTCCAAATCTTTGGTCTTATAGATTTGGTGAATGATGGTTGTAGATCTCTTCACAAGATTTCCAACAATATATTATAATTGAAAATATGATGGTCGAATCGAAAGTTATGACCCCGAGAGGTTGTAAATATATAAATAAAAAATAAAAAAATAAAAAATCTTCTAGAGCAAGAAATAGATGATGGAATTTCTAGCACCAAAATGGGGTTACACCTTCCAGAATATTCTAAGGAAGTTACACTTCTTGGATAAAGAGTGAGAATAGGGGTTACAAAAGGGAGCTCCAGTAGTGCAGATCATGGTTTTTGGCTTGCAAATTTTTGTAATGAGAAGGCCCATGTGGCTGTAGTATGTTATTTTCTGAGTATTGTAATTTCACTTCATCAAGATAATAGAAAGAAAGTATTTCTTTATGCATTTTCTATTTATCTCTCTTGTTTATTTATGTGTGTGTGTGGTTTTGTAAGGTACTCTCATCGAGTGGTATCAAAGTAGGAGTTCCTGAGTGTGTAGAGAGATCGCCAAATGTGAGGCAGTTTACACTAGTACTTGTGGTTGTGGGTTTGTGAGAAAAGATGCTTCCACAAAGAAACCATGGTGGGAGAAATGTTAGGGTAATATAAGAGTGTTTTAGAGCCCTCCAGAGACAAGTTTAAGCACTACAAGAGGAGCTGTGTAGAGGAGTTGATGTCAGAAGAAGAGATGAGAGTGAAGATGAGGCTGAAAATGAAGAGCCATTCGAAGAAGAAGCGCAAGATGTAATAGATTTTGGAGAAGTCAAACTGCTTAGGGCCATTTCCAAGATTGGAAAGAGACTAGAGATAGAAGTTTCTTTTTTTTTTGGAAACCTGAATCCAGAGGAGTTGATCAATTGGGTCAATGACACAGAAGTGTATTTCGAGTATGAGGAAATAGAAGATCTGAAGAGGGTCAAATTTGTAAAGGCCAAGCTGAAAGGCTATGCTAGCATATGGTGGAGAGAAATCTAGTTGGAGAGAAACTGAAGAGGTAAAGAGAAGATAATCGGATGGGATCGAATGGTGGAGAAACTAAAGAGGTAGTTCATTCTTGTTTATTATGAATTGGATTTTCTAAAGAAGATGCAAGGATTGAACCAACTAGGGAAGTTTGTCAAAGAGTACACAGAAGAATTCTACAAGGTTTTGATCAGAATAGGCCATTTTGAGGCCAACAAGGAGAAGGTTTCCCGTTACATTAATGAATTGAAACCAAGCATCCAAGAGGAGTTGACTTTGGTGAGGATGTCTACTATTAAAGATGCATATAAATTTACTTTGAAGGTAGAAGAAATGCTGAAAAAAGGTTTGAAAGCAAGCAAAGCGGTGGAGGTCATGGTGGAAAGGCTAGTGGATGATCATATGGAGGTCGAAGCAAAGATCAAAAGAATACTGAAGGATCTAGTAGTAATCAAAACTATAAGGGAGACAATACCTACCATCCTCGAGATTCAAATAATGAAGACCAAAGAGGAAGAGGAAGATCTAGACAAGGATCGAGAAGAGTAGGATTTTGTGGAACCTGTTTTCAATGCAGAGAAGGACATAGAGCCTACGAGTGTCCTCAACATCAAGGGAGGACAAATAGAAGACCTGAAGGAAATGCACAAGTTGCACATATAGATGAAGATGAGTCTTCACATTTTGAAGACGATGAAAGAGGAGAGGCCCTTGTGGTTAGAAGAGCCTTGTTGAATGAGGAGAAGGAACTCGATCAAAGAAAGAACCTGTTCTACAATCGATGTAAGTGCAAAGGTAAAGTTTGTAATGTTATCATTGATGGAGGTAGCATTGATAATCTTTTTTTAGAGGAAATGGTTACTAAGTTTCAGTTGGAGAGGAGAAGACACCCAAATCCATATCGAATCGCATGGTTATAGGACCATAGGGCTTTGGTCAATGATCGATGTTTGGTAAAGTTTAAGATTGGTAACTATTAGGATGAGGTTTTATGTGATATTATACCTATGGATGTTTGTCACATGTTAGGAAAACCGTGGCAGTTTGATCAACAAGTGGTGCTTGATGGACATGCCAACGCCTATTCCTTGACAAAGGATGGCGTTCATCATAAGTTGAAACCCCTGAAGGAGACAAAAGAAAAGGTATGCAATAATGCAAGGATTTGTTTGGCTGATGGAAGAAAGTTCCTACAAGGTATGAGACACAAGCATATGTGTTTTGCATTGATCCCTAGAGTTGATAAAGAAGATACTAATGAGGTACCTATAGAAGTTTTAGATTTATTGAATGAGTTTCAAGATATTGTTTCTGATAATGTGCATGAAGGTTTTCCTCTATTAAGGAAGATTAGCCACCAAATGGGCTTGATTCTTGGAGGTAGTTTTCCGAATAAGGCAACTCATCATATGACTCCAACAGAGAGCGAAGAGTTGATATACAAGTGTAAGAGTTAATGTGAAAGGGATTTATTAGAGAGAGTTTGAGTCTATGTGTAGTACCTACAGTACTAGCACCAAAGAAGGATGGGTAATGACAGATGTGTACAGATTCTAGAGCCATCAACAAGATCACCATCAAGTATAGATTTCCCTTGCCAAGGATGGATGGCATTATGGATTGTTTGAGTGGAGCTGAGTACTTCACGAAGATAGATCTAAAGAGTGGTTATCACCAGATTTGGATTAGAGAAGGAGATGAATGGAAGACAACCTTCAAGACCAAAGAGGGCTTGTACAAGTGGTTATTCATTACCTTTTGGCTAACCAATGCACCAAGCACCTCCATGCAACTCACGAACGAGGTACTGAAAGAGTTTTTTTGGTAAATTTTCCATTGTTTATTTTGATGAAATTTTAATTTTTAGCAAGACATTGGAGGAGCATTTGATGCATATCATAATTTTTTTTCGGAAGCTAAGAGAGGAGAAGTTGTTGATCAATTTGAAGAAGTGCAGTTTTGTGAAAATAGAGTTGGTATACTTGGGTTTTTTTGTCTCAGTAGAAGGTCTTAAGATGGACCCAGAGAAGGAAAAATCTATCATTGAATGGCCTACACCATGGGTTTCTACTAAGGTGAGATCTTTTCATGGTTTGGTTAGTTTTTATAGAAATTTTATCAAAGGTTTCAATAGTATTTGTGCATCTCTAACTGAAACAATGAGAGGGGATAGAAAAAAGTTTAAGTGGACTATAGGAGCAACAAAAGTTTTGATACATTGAAAAAGAAAGTTATAGAGCAACTCATTTTGGAACTTCCAGATTTCAACAAGGTATTTTAGGTAGATTGTGATGCTAGTAGAAATGCCATTAGAGTTTTTTTGAGTCAAAAAGGTAAATTTGTTGCCTATTTTAGTGAAAAGTTGAATGATGCAAAGAAGTATTTTTTTTATGATTAGAGTTTTATGCTATAGTTCATTCTTTGAAGAAATGGAGACACTATTTGTTGCCAAAAGAGTTTTTTTTATTTACTGGTCATCAAGCTTTACAATATTTAAATAGTCAAGGGAAGTTGAATCAAAGACATTTGAAATGGGTTGAATTTTTGTAAAGTGATACATTTGTTTTGAAGCCTAGGAGTGGAAGATCTAACAGAGTTGCAAATGCCTTAAGTAGGAGGAAAAGTTTGTAAACAGAAATGCAAATTGAAGTTGTTGGGTTCAATGAACTCAAGAGCTTATATCGTGAGGATCCTGATTTTACAAAGGTTTGGAGAGCTTGTATGGAGCCTATCACTTTGGATAAGATGGGATGGTTGGATTTTACAATCCAAGATGGTATGTTGTTTTGAGGGAATCAGTTGTGCATTCCAAGGAGTTCCATGAGAGAGAACCTGCTCAAGGAGAAACATAGTGGAGGATTAGCTAGACACTTTGGTTGAGATAAGATCATTGCTATTGTTGGTGAGCATTACTATTATCCATGGTTAAAACAAGATGTGAAGAAGTTTGTGTAAAGTTGCAGAGTATGTCAAATGGTGAAAGGGGCAAGTCATAATTGTAAGAATTGGCTATGAAGGTAGCCACCCAAGATCTAGAGGCCTAATAGAAAGCACAAAAGAGAGAGAAAATAATATGACAAGAATAAACTGTATTCAATGTCAATAATATGATATGCAATACTCAATACAATGCTATGCATAGGAGACCCCTTGGATATATAGCCAAGGTGAGAACATAGGAGGGCATAAGATTATGACAAGTGTCATAATCTTATGACATGTGACAACAATGAAGAGTTATCACTCCATCTAAAGTGGAAAAGGATAATGTGATAATCTCCACAAAAGGTGGATCTCCCACAAAAGGTGGAGAGATGATCACATGATGTGTCCACAAAAGGTGGAAGTGATGAGGTATGAGATGTCAAGTCCACAAAAGGTGGAAAATCTACAACAACCTCCTATGTGGTCCCTAAGTAAACAACTAAGGTGTAATTATGACCTAGGACAAGGTACAAGACATTTAATTACGGCAAATAATAATAGATTGTATCAGCCAGTACCTATACTTGAGAGGTCATGGGAGTTCATTAGTATGGATTTTGTCCTCTAGGATTGACGAGGAAACAAATAGGGCATTATTCCATATTTGTGGTGGTGGATAGATTTTCAAAGATGACACACTTCACTCCATGTCATAATACTAGTGATGTTGTTCATGTTGCAGAGTTATTTTTTAGAGAGGTGGTGAGACTACACGGTCTACCCAAGAGCATAGTTTCAGACTCAGATACCAAGTTTGTTGGGTATTTATGGACACTGTGAAAGAAGTTGAAGATTGATTTGAAGTTGGTGCAAGGCACCATGTTCATCATTTTTGAAAATATGGTCTAGTAAGGCTTTTGATAGGTTGGTTTAGGGTGTTGAGTCTTGTTTTGAGTCAAATAAGGTTATAATAGATCATTCATAATGTATCTTGGGTCATTTGGTTGGTTTAGGGCTTATTGTGCAAATATTGTAAAACTTGTAAAAGTTATCAAAGTGAAAAAATGCAAAAATGACAAATTGGAGGAGTCCAACAGTCATGGGAGTTTAAAAGTTGGTTTGAGTCAGTTGGGAAGTTTTTTCTTGATGTCTAAAGTTTAAATTCATGTTGTATGGTCGCTTGGAGGTTCTATTGTTCTTTTTTTGGAGAAGAAATTAATAAAAAACACTCACTTTTTTGTATATATTTTGTAAATTTGCTACTCTCTAGATCTGTATGATTCCATACAGGAGTATTATGCTCTAAAAGTTGTTGGAATTTGTAGGGATAGGTGTTAGCTTCAATTTGGTTTTGAAGTGAAGAATTTTCATAGTGTTTCAATATTTTTATTGGTTTTTTGCTGCAGGCAGGTTAAGAACCCTATTTCAAGGGTTTGAAGGCTTCTAAAATGCATCAAGACCCATTCCATCGATAGAATAGTTAGAAACTTGGTGGAATGGGTACCAATAAGATAGTTTTAGGTGGTAGAGTAGAGATTTGGATTAGGGAGTGATGTTTGTGAAGATTTTGTTGCTGCCCTAGAGGAAATTCCTTGAATTTTGGCTTAATTTGAGTGGCTAGAGGCTAGGGTTTGTGCAAAGGCTTGTAGTATTGGTCAAATAGTAGTGGAATAAGTTTTTGCAGGGTATATGGAATGTGTTTGGAGCCCTAATTTGCAGAGTGAAGGCTTGGGGGTTGTAGTTTCATGAAACCCTCCATATTTCAAGTGTAGGATAGCCTAAAATAAGGGTTTATTGGTTTGGTGATTAGGATAGTGTCTTGGAGGCTAAAAAATGGTTGAATCTGAGGTTTTGTAGGCTGGTGAAGATTTATCAACAAGAATTTGGAGTTGGGAAAATTTCATGTTGGAGTGACCTAATTGAGGTATTGGTGCAGTGTAGCAGCATCAGGTTGAGGGATTTGGTCTAAAACAACCTATTCACCTTTTGAGATATGTTAAAGTAGATAATAATAGGTATCTAGAATGATAGATAGTTTGTGGGTTGGAAAGGTATTTTTCAAGATATGTACAAGAAAATAGGTCTGCAGACCTACAAGGTAAACTATGAGATTGCATGAGGAATCACCCTTGTTAGGGTTTTGGAGATTAAATATTTGTTGAAATCAGTTGAAATTGTGTTTGTTGATTGATTGCCTCCCTTCTTTGCATCAGTTGGTATCAAAGCATAGGTTTGATCTTTTGAGGGGGAAGAAGGTGTGAAGGAAAGTGGACAAGATCCCTCCTAAGGGTAACAATATGGTTAGGAACATGCAAAAAATGGAAGAGAAGACTGAGAGAGAGATTAGGAAGTTGAAGGAACTACAAAATAGGTTGGTAGCAAGGCTAGAAAGTGTTGAAATGGGTCAGAAAAGAGGTTTTCTTGTAAGTGATGAAAGTGACTCTAAAGAGGAAGAGGAAGAAGAGTATGAAGATCTGGAAGAATAATTGGATCCTGAAGAGCAAAAGATGGCAAGACTACTGAAGGAAGTTAAAGGAGATAAACATAAGGTAAAAAATTGATTTTCCTATGTATGGAGGTAACCTTAATGATGAAGAATTGTTAGATTGGATTGTAGCATTGGATAACTACTTTGAATGTTAGGATGTACCTGATAAACAAAAGGTGAAGATAGCAAAAACCAAATTGAAGGGGCATGCACTAGTATGGTGGGATTATGAACAAGTTGAAAGGAGAAGGAAAGGTAAGGAAAAAATTATTTCTTGGGACAAAATGGTGGCCAAATTGAAAGGTAATTTCTTTCCAAGGGATTATGCAATTCAAATGTCTAAGAAGCTTCAAGATTTGAAACAAAGGGAAATGGATGTCAAAAATTATACTAATGAGTTTTATAAGTTGAGCATAAGAGTAGGTCACTTGGATGATGATGTAGAAAAGGTGGCTAAATATCTCAGTGGGTTAAGGTTTAATATCCAGGATGAGTTGAGTTTTCACAATCCAAGGATGATTGAAGAGTGTTACCAAATGGCAATAAGGTTTGAAGAGAAACTCAAAAGAAGGCAAGACAAACAAATAATTGGTAGAGGCAACAATTCAAGAGGAAGAGGTACTTTTTCCACTCCAAGGCAGTCACAAGAAAGTCAAGAAAACTCAAGTAAGGTGCAAGAACAAGTTGCTGATCACATAGGTGGATTTAGAGGAGGAAGAACAAGCTTTAGGGGAAGATTTGGTGGACAAGGTAGAGGTTCCAATACATTCATATGAAGATGCTATCAATGCAAAAAATTTGGACATCAAGCATGGTAGTGTAATGAAGGACAAACATCTAGTTCTCATGGAGGTGAAAGAAGGAATTAGTTCGTGCACGAAGATGATTGTGAAAGTGTAAACTCTCCTAATCAACTTGTTGCTCCATAAATTGGGGAGTCATTGATGGTGAGAAGAACATTACTCCAAGCACCCAAGGAGAAGGAGATAACTCAAAGAAGACAATTATTCAGGACCACCTGCAAATGCAAAGGCAAGGTATGTAAGGTAGTGATAGATTCTGGTTCTACTGATAACATGGTGTCAACTGAGATGGTAGATAAATTGAAGTTAGAAAGAATACCTCATGAAACACCATATATAGAATCTTGGGTGAATGATAATCAATCAATTTTGGTGAATGAACAAGCATTAGTTGAGTTTAGTATTGGTGGCTATAAGGATAAGGTTCTTTGTGATGTTTTACCAATGGATTGTTGTCATTTACTATTTGGAAGGCCATGGTAGTTTGATAGGAATTCACTTTATGATGATAGACACAATACTTACACCATTGAAAAGGATGGTATTACTTTCACACTAACACCATTGTAGGAGGATGGAAAGAACAAACCAAGGCAACAAAAGTCATCATGTTTGGTAGGAAAGAGTTTGTGAACATAGAGGAAGAAAGGCATGAAAAGGTGATAGCCACTTCAAGGCTTGAGGATTTTAAAAGTGATGCAATGTTGAAGGTGTTGGAAAAACAAGGACAAACAACTGAGAGGGGGGCTGAATTAGTTGTCACAAAATATTTAAACTTTTCAAACTTAACTTTACTTAATCTCAGATCTGATGAATGAACAATAAACCATAGACAATTAGCACATCAAAAACACAGAAAACACCAATATTTTTATGTGGAAACCTTGTTAGGGGAAAAACCATGGTGGATGTCAGTCCACAATATTATACCCTATTAAAAGTATAAAGAAGAATAATGGGAATGTGCATGCATTCAGGCACACTTGCTAGAGCTCACTGCTCAAATACAAGAGGGTTCACTGCCCAAAGAAGACACATTGTCTTACCAAAATTCAAATTAAATCTGCAGGGTATGAACTGAGAAAATAGCTTCTAAGCAAAAATTTTCCTTGATTATAGATCTATTTACACAAAAAACACTTCACACTTCACTAAACTTCTTCTACACTCTCAGCTTCTGCAATCAAATGATTAGATCACTATTTGCACACTTTCTTTTCCCTCTACTCACACACACACATACACACCTTTAACTTCACACACAAAACAACTCTTATATATCCCAACATGGATTTACATCTACTACAACTGTAATAAAATTATGAAAATATAAAACATACACACAATGTCGGCCCAATTTTACAAGTAAATTTTCAATGTGAATCGAACATCGTTAGCCACAATATAATGAAGACTTAAAACAACATCCTCAAGCATGCCAAACATTCAAATTTAATCTCCAAGGATCCACAACACGTTACGGCCCTCCATGTCAAGCAAGAACATAAAAACTTGAACACACAAGAGAAAATTACCACCACAACACACCGGACCAAGCCAAGGATGTGCAACAAAGATAGAGCATGATCTAGGAACATCCAAAAGTACCAAGAATCCCAACAGAGAAGCATCTTAATAAATAACTGAAATTACTAGAATCAAATCAACTTAAATCAAGAACACTAACTAAAGCCATATAAAAACTTTCAGAACACAACTATTCATAACATAATTAATTTTTCATGCGAACCTCTAAAAATTCCAGTGGATAAACTAGATATACTCAGTAATAAACCCTTTAGTCCACAATGACTGATCATCAACATACTGAGCAAGAAACCTTCATGAACTTCACTATTCCATCATTAACTTGGCAACTCTCTTTCTTTACAATTTTCTTCAATATCCTCACATATACAACCTTCAATACATCAATGCTAATAGTGTTGAACCAATGAAACCAAATATAAAAACTCCAACCACAACATCCAACAATCTCTCCCTTTGGCATTGATGGAAACACATGATGTGAAAAATACCATCAACACAACTACACTTACTCCCTCCTTTAGGTTCTTGACTCTTCTCCTCAACTCTTTCTCATGATATTATCCTCACAAGGCTCTTCTTCCCAGATAATCACCAATTTTTCACTTTACTCTTCTCCCCCTTTGACATCAATGGAAAAATAAGCATTATCTTTCCACATAAAAGCTCTGAACCACATATCTGCACATTTGACTACTCCCCCTGAGTAGCAGCCACAAAAGCATCAATCTGGATTAGGAAATATCTTTGAAGAACATGGATTGATGCAAATAAATGCATCTTTAGTTCATATAAGGAGGGGTAATCACCCCTAGCATCCCTCCGAGATACTCAAAAGTATCTTTTGGCAATGGCTTGGTGAAAATGTTTGTAATTTGTTCTTTGGTAGGCACATACTTCAGTCTGACTTCTTTCTCACTCACTTTCTCCCTCAAGAAGTGAAACTTGATTGATATATGCTTGGTCTTAGAGTGTAGCACCAAATTCTTCGATATGCTTATTGCACTTGAGTTTTCATAGTATATGACAATTGGCTCATCATATACTACTCTGATATATTTCAACATATGTTTCATCCACAACACTTGAGTACAATTATTTGCAACAATAATATAACTTCCTCAAAGAATAGATAGGATATGAAATTCTACTAACCATGACACCAACTCTTTCCCTAGGAAGAAGGCACCACTAATTTTGTGTTTTTCCTCACATCTTACATCTCCTACCCAATCTACCAAGATAGGCACTCTCAAAGTAAGATCATTTCATCTCTTTAGGATACCAAAGCCCAAAATCAACCTGCTCCTTCGTGTATCTAAAAAAATTCTTTACAAAGCTACATGAGATTCTTCAGATCAGCTTGATATTTAACAACCATATTACACAACATCTTCATGATGTATAGTCCTGTCCGAGCTAAGCAGCAATCCATCAATCCCATTGACCTCAGATCTTGGTTTGATTTTCCTTAGGAGAATCATCATCATTCTATTTTTAACTTGCATCCAAGTTACCATGGGTGTACCAATAGGCTTCTGAGTCTTCCATGCCAAACCTCTTCAACAACTCTCTCACATATTTGACCAAGATATGAAAATCCCATTGT
>VDFB02182680.1:0-12933 GCA_007258455.2 Sequoia sempervirens | reverse complement strand
TCCTGTAGTGACTTAAGGAGGGAATGAATACACTTGCACACACTTGGATTTTTAGCATACTGAAGGTTGGATTGACTAGTGGTTTTGATCCTTTGGTCAAGTCTTTCAGTTTGTTTGGCCTAGCATGAAGGTCAAAACCATAGATTATGGGTTCATGATTCCAATTTTTATTGAAATTTTCTCAAGCATTTCCCTAGCTGAGTTGCCATTTGTTGTGTATATTTTGCACACATGCCCTACGAAAGGCAAGGAACCCCTTTTTTTTTCTTTTTCCTTGCTCCTGTCCCTTTTCACTTGCTTTGCCTTTTCCTTCATTTTTTGAATTTGGGGACAAGTTTCCTATGGATTTGGAATGTTTCCATGATGCCTAAGTGAACTACCAAGGTTTTCTTAAGTTTTAAGAAGTTACAGGAATTTCATGGCAGGTTATCGTCTGCAGGTTTCTATGTGCAGGTTTCCGTGTGTGGAATGCCATTTCTTTTACGGATTTTGACCCTCCAACTTTCGCCTTTCCAAATTTTCACATTTCAAAAGAAGGGTACAAACTTTAAGTTTTCAAAATCTAGGCCCCATAAAATGGATGTCTCCATAATTCTAAAGGGGTTTGAGCCAAAATTTATAAGTGTTTAGACATTATAGAAATTTCTCTGCAGGAAGTCATCCGTAGGTTTCGATCTGTGGAAGTTTGTTTGTGAAATGCCATTTTTAATCACATCAGACACTATGGCTTCCATTTTCCAAATTTCTACATTTTTCAAAATGAGTCAAATCTTAAGAAAAATGTCTAGACACTCTTTCTTCCCCTTTTCCTTTGTGCTAAAATTGAAAATCTCAAATTTACTAAGTTATGTGACTTTGCAGAAATTTTACTATGGGTTGTTGTCTGTAGGTTTCCTTGTGAGTCACCATCCGCAAGTTTTTGTGTGTGAGTCACTATCCATAGGTTTTTGTGTGCAGGTTGCTATCTGCAGATTTTTGTGTGCGAGTTGTTGTTTGTGGAATGCCATTTTTAACAGTGTTGGACCCTACGGCTTCCATGTTCCAATTTTTTGTTTTTTTTGAAAGGTGTCAAATCATTGAGGAATAGGTTTAGGCACCTTTCTAATGCATCTTTCATGTGATTAATTTGAAAAAACTCAAAATTTCTAAGAGTTGTGGCTTTGAGGAAGTTTCCATGCGAGTGGTCGTCATTTCACCACTGTTCTTTAACAACAAATCTCACATGTCCTCATGCCATGCGGACCCTGGGCCCACCTTCACCACTGCTAGTCCTAAAACATGCAATTCACAAGATTTTGAACAAATCAATCTAACAGGTCCACCCATGTAGGCCGCTATGGTTGAAAGACTTCCCTAAATTCATTCCTTAATGGTGAGTGCATAGAGCCCCTCCACTACCTGAAAGCTACATTGCTCGAATCCAAGGTCCGCAACCTCCAACTTAGAAAGATAATTAACTCATGAAGGAAATTTACCATGTGGGTTTCGCTATGGGTGGAAGGACGTTGATGCTTTGCCATTAAATAGCGGCATTATATGGACGGTGGGCCTTGCATGTGGAGTTTCGATGGCACCCGCATCCTTGAAACCCACAATTGCACTAAATCCTAATCTTGCAACCTCGAGTGCCTCATAGCCAATTTTCACATGTGCCTAATCATTCCATGGGATATTTTCTCATCAATCAAACCATGCAGAAACTTCCATATGGGTGGTTGTCTATGGGATTATGTGGTCTTGACACTTTTCTGCTCCATCTTTCTCCTAACGGCTTCCACCTAGGGTAAACCTACACCCCTAAGCCCTCATTTGCATAAATGACCCAAGAAAGCTCCAAATGTTTAACAATGATGAATGTTGTGATCTTCTAAGGGTATACAAATGGATCTAACTATGAATTTGTAGGATTTAACTGACATTTTCCCTATTGATATATCAATGCACTTACTACACTTTGTGTGTAAAATATTTATGGAGTTTACGAAGGGATTATTAGGGAAGCCCATGGGAAAAAGTGACAAAGGAAAGAATCCTAAAAGGACTCCAAGAGGAAAGGAAGAAAAGGAACAAATGAATTATCAGTTCCATGGGGGTGGAATGCACCTCCAAGCTCACCACATTGATGAATTGAAGTAGAGGGTGATGGTCAACCCTGCTATAGAAGATGTTGTTTCACAAAGGCTCACATATGAAATATTCCAATGAAGATCTAATGTTACCAAAATGGAGGATCTTCTTATCCATGAATGCATGCCAAAGAAGTCAGCGTCGAAGAATCAAGGAGTTGTCCACTAGAATCAAGAGCAAGAGGAAGTTGTTATATACAAATAATGATGGTAAAGAGCTATCCACCAAGATTAGGAGCAACATCTCTGCTTCTTAGTGACACAAATCTGCAATTGGATTTACTTGATTGAATGAAGAAATATTGCAAACACATCAACAAAAAGGTAGATTTTAAAAAATTTCTAGCTATAGTAGAGAAGGTAGCTAAAAGACAAAATAACTACAATAGCTACAAGAAGAAATAGACCACAAGATAAAATAGGGAAAAAGAAAAAATAGTTTATTTAAATTGAAAAATATTAGGGGTAGGTGAAACCCTAAGTTGTATCAAATCTGGGCCACACATTGTAATTAAATCCTGGCCATTCATTTCACTTTTGGAAAACTATAAATAGGGGCTTGATCCTCATTTGTAGGTGGTGGTGAATTGTTGTAAGAGTCATTTTGCAGCAATAGAATGAAGCATTTCATTATTTTGGGTGTTTTATTTGAGCTCCATCATTTTGCATGCATGATTTAGCATCCATGTTAGTTTTAGTTTGTTAGTTTCTTGAATGGCTTTAATGGTGAATGTTTTTGCAATATTGGATGCACTTCTAGCTCATGATTTTTGTGGTTTGTTGATGATGAATCACTTAGCTAGTATAAGCTAATTCATATGATGCACTTTAGTTCAATTGTATGTTCATGAGGTGAATGCACAATTTGGAAATTTGTAGGCCTTAGAAGATTGCACTGGTTTTGAGTAGTTGTAGGTTTCTCTTGGTCAAGAAAAACTCAATTTTATGGGAGTTTGTCTACTGTAGCATCCCATTGTTACTATTCATTCATAGTTTAGATTTAGACTTGCTCTCTCAATCCTTTCTCTTTTGCTATGTTTTTTAGTTCTTTGTTAGAGTAGGATTCCAAGCATCACAACAATGCTAATTCTTATGAACATAGTGAGTTTCAACTTGTTGTTTTGAGTTGGCCGCCACTATTTAGTCATTTCCAACACCCTTGAAACTCCATTTATAGACCAAACTTCCCATGATTTGTAAACCATAAAGGCCTCCTTGTGATTACCAACAAATCACATCAACCAATCGAACTATTCCAAGCATAGTCATGACTTGACACCCGAGAGACCTTGGGGTGATTTCTAAAACTTAGTTGCAAAAATTACCTTTCAAGAGAGGCATTGCACTTGTGCAGTGTCTGTGTTGAGAAGGTGCAAAAACACCCATCAACAGTATGTTTCACCTTGAAGCTAAGAATTACATCATATGGCTATGAACTCATCTCCATATTAATGTGTTACCTCTATATAGGTTTGATCCAATGAAAGATGCCTCATTTTAATCAAACATGTCTACTCTTAGTCTTGGGGTTTTTGGATTTCCAAATTTTACTATACCATTGTATGAACTTGTAGATTCATTTTCAATGTGGATGTCTTGAGGTGAATGTGGGAGGATTCCTCAAAACTAAAAAATTGGTATTTTGGTATTGAGCCCCATGGCTATGTGTCTCATCTTTGTGATACATATAGAAGGCATAGGTAGTCCCTTCACAATAGGGAGGTCTATTCTACCAAGAAATAAAGGTGGAATGAACTTGGCCATGATTTAGCTATGAATGAGTTATGGAAACTTATTAACTTATATTTAATTTTTATTATGTCAATTTAAGTCATTATTATTTGAAGATTTGAGAAAATTTTATGTATATGGATGGTCTACTTTCTCTAATTATTGTTGAAAAGAAGGAAAATAGGTTCACGATAATGAAGCATATGATTCACCTATTTTGCTCTTAATTTC
This sequence comes from Sequoia sempervirens, assembly GCA_007258455.2. Classification (NCBI taxonomy): domain Eukaryota; kingdom Viridiplantae; phylum Streptophyta; class Pinopsida; order Cupressales; family Cupressaceae; genus Sequoia; species Sequoia sempervirens. Next base: position 8,845 of record VDFB02182680.1, on the reverse strand, counting down.
ATTCAATATGTGTGCTAAAATAAGTAAATGAGTAACAAAATCTAAACCTAACTGATATAACCGTTAAAAAGAAAGTTTTAAGAGGGTTAAATGTTGTGTACCTATTGCAAAATGTGTTTTTTCAAACCCCACTAAGGACTCATTCGCCCTATGACAAATTGGTTCTAGCTAGGGCTCTGGAAAATTAGTTTCTAGGTTTTGTTCCTCGTAGTTTGCACTCCCATATTCTATTTGGAGATTGTTAGGAAGGAAAAAATAAATCATATAGCTCAATTTTCGAGATTTGAAAACTTTCTTTGCAACTTTGACAACTTTGGAAATTTTGCTTTCCACATGATCTTCAACCTAAAACCTACAATCACTCATCAAAGAGAGAAAAATGTTGATTGTTAGGGAATAGGGGTTTTCCTTGGTCAAACCCTATTTTGGTAATTAAACCTTAAAATGAAATAGAAATGCATAAGGAATGATGAATGAAACAAATGCAATGTCACACCCTTGGATTGTAGATATGCAACTTAGCATGAAGTGGCCTCAATGAATGTAGATCTTGATCATGAACTTTGATGTGAAACAATACCTTGAATATGCTTGATTAGATCTTGAAATTCTACATCACCACATTAGCTCAACAACATGCATGATGCATCGTGTCTTTGACATGATGAAATGGATCTTGATTGCTACAATAATCTTCAATAAATATGCCCTTGAAATCCTTAGAAATGCTCTTGAATGCTTCTATAATGCTCACTGGAATTTTCTCTTTAGATAACTTGAATTTTCTAAACTTGAAACCAAGTGAAATAGCTTTGTATTTATACAAGTTTATCTGAACATTAATTCCCAAAATTAAAATATCACAAGCTGACATCAAATCTTGGATTTGAAATCATTAAAATACCATGAAAAACATATCCCAAGGTGGGGTCCTAGGTCTAAGTGAGGACCCCTAGGTCACTCACCTAGGATACACTTCAGAAAATGTGAAATTTTATGTGAAAATAGGGCCCTAGGACCTACTGAGGACCCATTCACCATGTGGCGAATGGGTCCTAAGTCACTAACCTAGGACACATACCTTCTAAAATAAAGTGTTGTGTAATGGCATTTATGAATGTCGGGTTTTATCCCTCATAATTTATAATTAATTAGGCTTGGATTTGAATTAAAGGGGACAATTAAGGAAAAATAACTTCAATTAATTAATAAAGAACTAGATTAGTGTGAAAGTGTAAAGGTACACTTTACAACACCCTAAATAAGGCACAATTAAGTCCATTTAATTAAAAAGGGCCCTAATTAATGTGAATGTGTAAAACACATTACAACACTAAATCAAGGCAACATTAAGCTCATTTTAATATTAATTATTCCCAAATTAAGGAAAAAGGGATACTTTCTCTATTAATTCATTTTCCCCCCACTTTAGTGAGAGTATGACCCCATGTCAAGCTCACACATAGACATTCAATACACTTATGTATGAAACAATGAAAAAGATACACAATCATACAACATCAAATACCAAGAACAAATCAATCCTAGATTGTTCAACATGATGTGGAACACATCTAGATTATCGGTTTTGTGCTCTATGAGGTAGTAGAACTCTAGGCTATCCACTAGCTAAGTCTTCCAATAAAATAGATTAGTGAGAAATTCATGCCTATGTGTTGGTTCTAATTGTACAACGAGAAAGTCATGCCCATGTGTCAACTCTCATCATACTAACCATACCAAAGCTATCCCTTTGATAACTTCAATAAGGTGCTACAAAACAAAATGAAACTAAGGGGTGGCAAATGAGAGAGATTTCATATTAGGCTCCCATACCATATCAAATCTATCCTCTTGAAAAATTCAATAAGGCACCACATGACAAGGAAAGGGTCCATAGGAAAGCAAGGTGTGTTATGCTAGATGGCCTTGAATTTAGGGTTTCGAGCTTCACAAGGTTATCAAGTTGTATATTATGTTGAACACTTATGAAAATTATGTATATTTTTTTGTTCAAGAGGATCTTGCTTCTTTTGTGTAAGGTCTTCTTCTTACGGATCATCATTCCTAATGCTCCAAGAGAGGACAATTCAAGAGTAAAAGATTCACAACTTATGGAATGTCATGTGTCACATCACCACTAAGAGGAAAGTTGTATGCTAAGAAATATTGCACTCTTGGAGGACATCAAACCCAATGAAACCACCAAGAATAGGACCCATCACAAGAAAAAAGAAAATCGGACCATGAAACATGTAAAATATTGAAAGATATTATCAACATATGCCCCCACTTTAAAATGGTTGCTAACACCATTGTTGTGAGAAACTTCTTTAAAGTAGCCAATGTTTACTCCTAAGACATGAGATCTTCCTCAAAAAACCCTATTCGAAGTCATATGTTTTCGACACAAAGCTACACCATGAAAAATGAGTGAGGGGTTTCCCCAAAAAATACATAAGGGATCTATAGATTTGGAGTTGATCCACCATGTTGAAAGGAAGCTAATTGGTTTTAGAAGGAATCTTTGGAGCAACAAGGTCTATTCTTGTTGCTTGGGTGATCTTAGATTGCTCTATTGCTTCTTTGGGCCTACTAGCAAGTTGATTAGATTGTGAGACATCTATTATTCTACTTGTTGGTCCAACATCTATAGCCTATTGAGGTTGTTGAGAGACTAATGCTTTCCCAACATGGAAGATGCACTACCCTCCATTTCTCTTTTCTTTGATCTTGTATTATGAGCTATTGTATTAGCAACTACTTGATTTACACCACAAAAAACTTATTGATTCCAATTGACCAATGAAGAGTCTTCATGAATGTGATTTTGACTACTAGCATATGTTTGGTTGGTTCTAAATTGTTGCCCTGAGGTGGAGGTTTCATTCTGAACCACTAGAGTTTGTACAAACTCTCCATTTTGGTAGGCATTAGTCTTGTGAGACTACTCACATGGGTAACACCAATCCTACTCCTAGGCTAGATTATTTTGAACTAGGACATAATCTTTGAAGTACTATTAGTAGGTGGATGTATGCTATTCATGGGCTTAGTATGATTCCACTAATTTTGTCCTTCATAAGGTTGTCTATTCTATTGATAACCCTAATTTTGAGGCTGCTAGGGCCTACTATTTTGAGCTTATTGCATCTTCATTGATACTAACTCTTTATTCATACTTCAGAGAAAGGTTCCCCAATATTCTGAGAATGTAGAAAAAGTAGAAGGTTGGCTTGTGGGAACCACTAGTATAGGAGCCATTGTTGACTATTGAGGAAGTTCTAGGAATAAATAAATTGATGGCCTAGGAGCTATCTTACAATCTTGTATCAAGCAATTTTCTATCCTTATGACAATATCATATGCTCATGGTAAAGTAAATCCTCCCATGGACTGAATCATATTAGCTACATCACTATTAAGAGCCTTTAATAAATATAGGAAATCATACTCAGGAGAATGTTTCACCAAGGAAAGGATTCTATCCCAAACCTTCTAAAATCTATAACTGAAGTCATTCATGAATTCCCAAGGTTCTCTTTTGACTGCTTTTAGTTTTTCTACCACAAACAAATGGCCACTTTTTTCTTCAAAGTGCTTGCATAATGTTTCACCTAACTCATCCTAGTTGTGAATGGAGTTAGGTGGAAAGCCTCTATACCACTACAATAATTTTCCCTTAAGGGAAGTGACTAGTAGCCTAACAATCACATTGTCCTCTATTACATCATGCATAGAGAATATGTTTGCCACATTTATGATGTGCTCTACAAGAGTTGTGGATGTCTCACAAGTGAAATGAGGGATACTTTTGAGGGAATTAACTAATATATCATCCTTTTGGGCTAAAATTAAAGGGATACCACCACTAAAAGACACAAAGTGTTGATTTCTAGGTAAAGCCATATGAAATAATGCTCTATTTGTATGGGAAATAGACATTCTAGCTTGAAATAATCTACCCAAAGGTGGCATAGATTGAGCTCTAAGAGATGGATTGGTGCTTCTGTTTATCCTAATAGGTGAAATGGATTATCTGTTTCTTTTTCTAGAAGCAGGAAATGAGATCTCAATATATTGGAAATTACCTCTAGAAGATGCTCTAGTATGAATCCTTGGCATGGATGTGCGGGTCTAATCTTGAATAGGATTCTAGGTAGTAGCTAAGTCACCAACTTGAATATAGAGTTCTCCCTTGATTTAAAAGTTGCAAGGTACTTTGTTGGATGCATCTTAAAGGCTGAAATTTCAAGAGCAACACCACTCTCTCAACAAGATGAAGTGAAATTTTTATAGAGGTCCCATCGAGTGTGCCAAGAAATTTCATCACATAAAACTACACCTTGCTAAACATGGAGTTCAACATTTTAATGACACCGTAGAAACAACCTCAAGGTGTGGGACCTTGAAAAAATGAGGTCAAGTATCTATAGAAGACTGAATTCCTCTTTTAATCTATGTGTGAATGTGTTGTTCTAACCCAACACATGACATCCTATCACTACTCTACTCTAGTAGCTCACAAAGGAAAACATATAGAATGAGAACATGAAATGGAAAAAGAGGTGATACACCAAGATAAAAAAGTTGTTCCTTCTTTGCTTAATATTTCTCAATACATCAAAAAAATAACTAAAACACACATTCATACATGAAGATGTGAATGGTGATCCTATACTTGCACAAACATGAAGAACAAACACACAATTAGTCCCAAATGCAAGTTAGAAACATCATTCCCCATGAAATTCATCTGAGACATAAAAACAAGAGATAATATGAAGAACACAATGAAAAAGCTATTAAATCCTATTTAAATGATCAAAATCTCAATCCCATGGGGGAATTGGTTCCATTTTGATGTGGAAAATGGCCATTTCCCAATTCCTTGCAAGCTTGAATGATGATTGATGAAGAGTTGATGCTCCTTGGTGGAATTCCTACATTACCTAGCTATGAAACTTTAAGAAAAATATGGAAATGGATGAATGATGGATGAGAAAATTCAAAATCTCAAGATAATAACTTTACATAAAGTTGTGAATCCAAAATCCAAAGGAGAGCCTCTTATTTATAGATGAGAATGATGGAGGATGAGTAAATATGGATGAATGTGGGATAAAAGACCAACCAATAGCATAATTAAGCCACTTGTCAACATGTGAGTGAACAAAGGTGGAGCACATTTTGGTCATTGTGCAATTAGGTGGAATTTCAAAATTGATGAAATGACAAGTTGGAGGGAGAAGAAAATGAAGTTAATGCCACTTGGCTCAAGGCAAAGGACATGTAAGAAACTTAAATGCCTTGTTGGATGTACAAACCCTTTTGGAGGGATTTTCAAACTTGGAGAATATTCCCTTTTTGATTCCTTTTTTGAAAGTAATGAGAGATTTAGTAAATCAATTAAAATGATTTTCATGAGCAAGTGGCAAAAGCTGGAGGATTGGATGGATTAGGATTAACATTAATCATGATTTGATTAATTAAAGGGAGATTAGTTGATTTGACAATTTTGACTTATACTTTTGGATTAATTTAAATCAAAATGAGAGGAATACAATTTTAGATTTAATTAAATAAAGTTTGATTTATTTAATTAAAAGGGATGATGTTAGATTAAATCAAATAAAGATTATTTTTTTTAATTTAATGGAGAATGACCTTAGAGCTTAATTAAATAAAGCAAATTATTTAATTAAAAGAGAGACTATAAGATTAATCAAATAAAATGATTTATTTAATTAATAGGAGATGATGACTTAATTAGATAAAATATATTTATTTAATTAAGAGATGAAATGTGATGAATTTAATCAAATAAAGATTATTCAATTAAATGGTTAGCAAAGGAGATGATTTATGACAAACTAATGTTAGTAAAATCAAGATCAGGTGTATAGGATCAATCGGTACATTTTTTCGTGTCTACATTTTGCCCCTCTTTGAAGCAATGTACCCATTGTGTTGGTTCAAAGAATAACCTATTGCGATCAAAATTCAAATTTTTTCTCTTTTTTTAGATGTCCCATTACTGTCCCAGCAAAAGAAATATGTTGGTATACTGCCCCCTTGAGAGATCGGACGAAAATTTGGATTTTAGGTGATCTCACAAAAAAATAGGAAAAGGTGCCTTACGAGCCAAAGAGGGTCCAGGATGCCAAAAACATGTAAAAAACATGAAAAAATTATGCAAAATAGTCTCCAGTTAGGAAAAAATGGGATCAAGGGTCCAAAACCCTAGTTGGACAGCTAAACAGGGTAAAAAACCCCTAGTTTTCATGCTTAAATAGGCCTTGAGGGGCTACTTCCAATTCATTTGCACATTCAGTCTTTAGAGATTTAGCACTTTTGATATTTGACCACTATTCGAGATGCACAATGTGTGCTTCCATGACACATTTCAGAGTGAGTGTGAGTGTACCAGTGGCTACTAGGTGTAGGACCATTGGTATGCGACCCTTACCTAACTTGTCTTTTCATCTTTCATGTGCATTAATTAGGGTCCAAAGTCAACTTGAGTCAAGTGGCATTGTTTGGCATCACTAAAAGTGTTAAATCGGCATCGTGTGGCCTTAAAGTGCACCACTATTAAGTCTTGTGTTGTGGTGGTATAGTTTAGCAATTAGGGTTTAGGCTTCAAAGTCCACCGCATATGCAAATAGTGCTATAGCAATGCAATTTGGAATTTAGGTTTAGGGTTCAAAATGGTTCGTGGTCAAACTGTGATGCTACGGCGCAATTTGGAACTTTAAGGTATCCAATGGTGTAGTTTAGAATTTTCAAATAGCAACGCATTGGCTATTTTGGTTGCGAAAACTCCAAACGTGACCCTGATTTTTTATGAAACTTGACACAGTAACTTTATTGGTGCAGGACGACGTAGATCTGGTACTCATAGGAGTACAGGTCTTTGATTATGAGTAGATTGACTTAGAATCTTGGTTTGGATGAGTGATAGGGAATTGAGCCTTAGAAAATGAGAGCAACAAGTAAAAGAGTGCAAATAAACAACTAAAACAACCTACACCTCAAGATTAGCCTAAGTTGGAAACAAAACAAGATAAAAGCAACAAGATGGAACTTTATACCTTGCGTTGAGTCGATCCTTTGGTTGGCCCTTCGATCTTTGGTGTGTATGCTCCTTGGATGGCAAGTAGATGCAAGCTAAATGGTGTTGTGAGGATGAGTGCAAGTGGATGAAAACAAGAAAATGGCTAAGTATAAGATGAGAAACAAATTTGCAAGAGTTTGGCTAGCACAAAATGATCTCCTCAAAATGAGAGAAAAGAGGGGGTATTTATAGGATTTTTGAGAATTCCTAGGGGAAATGGAGGGTCAAGATTGAGCCACCAAATATCAAGATGTAGGGCTAAGGTGAGTTGAGAACTCACAAGCCCTCACATCTTGACATGTGGCATGTGAGATAGCCCTAAAAGGTGAAGTGGACATGAGGTGGAAGGAGAAGGACATGACATGGAGAGGGGTACAAAGTACCTTGGGATTGGACAAGATCTCCTCATAAAGGAGGTCCTTGTCCCCATGTGGGTGAGAGGACATGTGAGGAATTAAAAATTCCTCAAATATTCTCATGGGGAGATGGGAAAGAATAAAGAATAAGTAGAGGACATGTGGGAGAAGTGAAGGAATTAAAAATTCCTTTGGGTGCCTTGGGATTAAAAGGTGAATTAAAATTCACATGGGGAAGTGGAGATGCCTTCCAAAAGGAGAAAGCCTTTAATAAGGTTGACTCAAGGACATATGCCATAAATAGGATGAGGATTAGGTTAGGCTAATCAAATGATTAAGGTTGTGCAAGTACTCAGTTAGAGGGACTAATGACTCATTAGAAGCAAGTGGGAAGTTATGGAGGATGTGACCTTAATGATGATTAAGGGTGTGCACATGCTAACCCTAGTTAATTAGAAGAAGATGAAGTAATTAAGATGGATTAGGGACCAACTTGCAAAAGTTGGAGGATGTGACCATGAGAGAGAAAAGAGGAATTAAAAAATGAATTTTAATTCAAAAGGGGAATATGACTAGATTAAATAAAAGGGTATATTTATTTAATTTAGAGGAGGAAGAGGGGTAAAGTATTAAATTAAATACTTTAGGACCCTTATGCAAGATGTAGGGTATTAATTAAGCAAATGGTTTAATTAATATTGCCAGAGGGGATGAGCAATTGGATGAATAGGGAGACGCGTTTGATCATATGGAAGTGATCAAATTGGACGTCTACATTTTTCCCCTCTTCGAAATACTATTAGAATAATAGGGCTTTAAAGAAAAACAGAATGCAGATGACTCTATAGAGGAAGAGATCAGAAAAAGAGATGCCCCAACATGGGGAATGTGCGTGAGCTGCCCCGAATGGAGGGGATGTGGAGAGGATGCCCCAGTCAAACAAATGTAGGCTTAGAGCGATGGGTTAGGAGGGAATGGTAGGGTATGCCCCCTCAAGAAGGGGGACGGGGGAGGAAAAGGGAGCCCCTACCAACTCTCGCTAAAAAGTATGGAGGTGCATGTCGCTGGAAAGAGTACCTAAAAATGAGAAGAATGGTGCTTGAACGGAGGCAATTGGATAAATGGTGTGCAGATGGCGGCCCTGGGAAGAATGAGGTTGGATGAATTAATCGGAGGAATTTTTTGGTTAAAAAAAGAAAAAAAGACCTTAAGGTGAAAAAGGAGGGAAAGTGAAAAGGGATAAAAGGTAATTGAGGAATTACTGTTGGCTCAGTGTGACAGCTGGCAAGTGGAGAAAGAGGAGAGGGAGACTAGGAGGCGAGTGAGACCAGACATCATGCCGGAGTACGACAGTGATATCATCCACCGAGCG
>VDFB02182679.1:0-41527 GCA_007258455.2 Sequoia sempervirens | reverse complement strand
CAAAATGATTATCAAGGCCAAAAAAGGAATTTTAATCGTAGACCTTTCTAGCCTTTTAATTCAAATGCTGCCAGTTGGTCAAAGGAACTTGTACCACAAAACAATGTTACCAAATATTACAATTGGTTATATCCATGCAATCAACCCCATAACCAATCAACATGCATTAATGGCATGAGAAATCAGGTCGTAATGGTCCAAAATATCTATGCTAGTTCAGAAAATGTTCCAGATCAGAATCAAGAACAACAATCTATAACTTTGAAGTTGCCTTGCCAAATTGGTAGAGTTTTGAGTTTTGTGGTATGAATGGTCAAGATTAGCATAATTCTCCTGTTTCAGCCAATACCAGATCTAAGAAAAGAGCTATGGATTTGGGGCAGCAAGTTGGAAATGTACAACAACAGTTTGCTAAGGGCAATCCGCCTATTTTTCTATCTCCTATTACTCCTATAGCCCATCCTAAACTACAAATTCTACAAAGAGGTTAGATCGTACCTAAGAAGGATCAATCTAAGATGTAGTCGTAGCCTTTTGAAATGATTTTTTTATTAAAAATCAGCAAAAGGTGAGCCCTATTTCTTTCAATTTTGTTGAACATCTTAAGAAGGCCACTGTCAGCATGTCAGTTTTAGATGCTTTGCATATTTTGGGTCAAAAGAGTTTGGTGCAGGAAGCCTTAGCTGAACTCTCTATTTCTGATGATGCTAATCAAGGAAATGCTAAATTTGTACTTGCAAATAGCTTGGAGTTTAAGAATGATCATAAAACTAAAGAGGTAAAGAATCCTCTGTTTTACTTGAGTAGCTTAGTTATGCCCAAGAGCTTAGCAGATAAACTAGGTCTTTTTTATGAGCCTAACTCCCAAAAAGGTGTAGTTCAATTGAATGGGTCTGCTGTTAAAACCATTGGTGTGATTAATAATTTAGCCCTTACTTTGCATGCATCTCTGAATTTCACAATTCCTCAGGATATATACATGTTATTGACCTGCCACCCCATTTTTCCATTTGCCTCTCAAGATATTTTATAGCCAAAATCGGTGGGTTCTTGTCTTTCAATTGGTCTCATCTATTCTTTAGAACAAGATATGGTACAAAAGTGACCATAAATTTTGAACCTCTATCCAAAGACCATATCGAGCCATATGTTCTGAGCCCTATAATCGCTAACCTCTACATCACCCTTGGACTAGAGGAGCAAGCCATGACCTTAGACCACAAAATCCCTATAGAAAATGCAAATTTAGATGAGTGGGCAGTTGAAGATCATGAGCTTGATCCTTTTTAGTACACATATGAGATAGGATTAGGAGTTTAAATATGATTTGTTAACTTGATATTGTTATACCTAATCTGATCAAAGAGGAAAAGCGGCCTATAGAGATAGAAGATAAGCTTTGGAAGCTTTACTTTGATGGCTCAAGAAGTAGTATAGGTGTTGGTGGTGGAGCCATGTTGGTTTTTCCAAATGGAAATAGGTACTATTTAGCCTTTAGTTTTTCATTTAGCTATTCAAATAATACAGTTGAATATGAAGCACTGGTGCATGGCCTAGAATGGGCCCAGAAAAGTGGTATTAAGTGTCTACAAGTTTATGGTGATTTGAAGTTAATTGTGAATCATTTTAGGAATCTGAATGCTACAAAAAATGAATCACTTAAAAAGTACAAGCATCGAGTGTGGGATTTGATAGAAAATTTTGATGCTTTTAATATATTTTTAGTTCCTAGGAATTAAAATAAACATGTTGATAGGCTCGTTGTCATAGGAGCTCAATTTGATATTCCAAATGAAATTCACAAGGTAGAAGCACGTCAATATGTAAAAATTGTAGTCAAACCTTTTGTACCTGACAATAATGTGAGATGGCAGGTTTTTGGTAGTGATGAGAAAATTGTGAGTTTTTTAATTACTGAAGCTGAGTTTATAGATGGAAGCCAACAAAATGGTAGTAGTAGTATTATAGCCAAATTATGCAGCTAAAGACAAACAAGCTTCCAAAAGGATTGGTGACCTTAGAATTTGTTTTCAACTCAAATAATCAAGTACGGAAGGATAAGTGCAGTATGACTATCAAGCAAGAGCACTATGAGGCCATTGAAATTTTCAAGGGTAAGCTTTTGAAGCTGGGAAAGGTATGTACTAAGGAGGAACATCAAACTTTCATTCTATTACGTCAAGAGTTCAGTGATGTTTTTTCCTAGGAATACAAACACTTAAAGGGTTTTGATCCAGAATTAGCCCAACATACTATTGATTTAGAGCTTGATGCAAAGCCAGTAAGGCAGAAACAAAGACCCCTTAATCCCAAGTTAGAGCACCTTATGAAGGCTGAACTGAATAAGTTAGTTGAGAGTGGCATTATTTTCCCTATTAAGCATACGTCTTGGGTATCCAATTTAGTTCCAGTTAGACAGAAAAGTGGGGAAATTAGATTGTGTGTTGATTTCCAAAATTTGAATAAAGCTTCCCTGAAAGATCATTATCCACTTCCTTCCATGGAACAAATTTTGCAAGTGGTTTCTAGTTCTGATAGATTTTCTTTGTTGGATAGATACTCAGGTTATAATCAGATTTTGGTAAAGCAAGAAGACCAATTCAAGACATCATTTACAACCAAATGGGGCACTATGGCTTACAAGAAGATTCCTTTCAGCTTATCCAACGCTGGAACAAAATTCTAGCGAGCAATGGAAATGGCTTTCCATGGCCTCATGAATAAATTTGTTTTGGTATATTTAGATGATATTACTAGTTTTTCCAGAAATGCTAATGAACATTTTGAGCATTTAAAACATATTTTCCAAAGATCTAGAGAGTTTGGAGTGTCTCTCAATCTGAAGAAGAGTATTTTTTTTGTCCATGAGGGAAGGCTCTTCAGGCACATAGTTTCAAAGCAAGGTATTTCTATAGACCCTGGACGAGTCTCTGCTATTCTTGAGTTGCCACTTCTAGCCCACAAGAAAGGCTTACAAAGCTTTCTTGGATGGATTAATTTTGTAAGAAGATTCATACCCAATATTGCAGCTTTGTTGCAACCTCTCACTACTATGCTTAAAAAGAATATGCCTTTTAACTGGACTAAGGAGGGTAAGAGAAGTTTTGAGCAAATAAAAGAAGCCCTTGTAGCTTCCCATACCCTCATTAATCTAAACTATGATAGAGATTTCATTCTTTATGCTTTTGGAGGAGTTGATACTATTTCAGCTATGTTGTGCCAGCAAAACAATGAAGGTTTGGAGCAACCTATGGCATTTTTCAGCCAAGTATTGCACGATTATGAGGTGAAGTATTCTTTTGTTGAGAAGCATGTTTTTTCTATTGTAATAAGCCTCAAGAAGTTTAGGAATATGTTATCGAATAATAGAATTTAGTTATTAGTTGCTCATTCGATTGTCAAAGATTTCTTACTTAACCGTGATATCAATGATAAATATGTTGGTTGGATAACTAAGGTTATGGAATTTTATATTGATATTAAGGTGACTAAGCTTGTTAGGGGCAATGGTTTGTGTGAACAACTTGCAGAAAATGAGGAGACCAACTCAAAAGAGGTTAAAGATGTTGATAAAGTACTAAACAATGATGATACATTTGTTGTTTCAGTACCTGTCGCTACCTAGGTGCAGCAAATGATACACTATTTGCAGACTAGTGAATGTCTTGAAGGCTTGGACATAGCAAAAAGAAGGTACTATAGATTACAAGCCATTCCTTATGCTATCATTGATGGTATCCTTTATAGGAGATATTTTCGAGTTTTATTAAGATGTATTGAGCCTGCTCAAGTTGAAAAGTTGCTAGCAGAATTTCATGATGAGTCATCAAGAGGCCATTTCGTAGCAAGAAAAACCCTAAAAATTATGCAGGCAGGTTATTATTGGCCAAATTTGTTTAAAGATGCAATTACTTGGGTCCAAAGATGCGAGAAGTGTGCTTTGTTTGCTAGAAAATAGAGGCTTGCAACCATGCCTTTGCACCCTATTCAAGTAGAACAACCATTTTCCAAGTGGGGTTTAGACTTCATTAGACCAATCAACCCAACTTCAAGCATGGGGCATAAGTGGATTCTTACTACAATGGATTACTTCATTAATTGGGTCAAAGTTGTTGCTTTAAAAGAAGCAAATGAGACTTTTGTGCTTAATTTTTATCAAGACTTAGTGTCGAGATTTGGTACCCCAGATTCAAAAATATCTGACAATGGTTTAGCTTTCATTAGTTTAAGGATTTCTGACTTGTCAATTAAGAATAATATTTTCTGAATACATCTTCTAACTATTATCTGCAGGGTAATGGGCAAGCAGAATCTACAAATAAGAATTTGATAAGGATAATTAAGAAAATCGTAGAAGACAACCAACAGACATGGCATGAAAAGATGAAGTTATCCCTTTGGGTTGACAGGGTGACTCCTAAAAGGGCCACTAGTTGTTCTCCTTTTGTTCTGAATTATGGAAAAGAATCTAAGTTACTTGTTTCCATTGAGTTACCAACTTTGAGTTATGTTAAAGAGTTGGAATTTTTGAATGAACAACCTCTTCAAGTAAGGTTTGCATAGTTGATGGAGCTCGAGGAAACCAGAAAGGAAGCATTAAGACAGCTTGAAATACATCAAGCTCAGATGAAGAATTCTTTTGATAAAAGGACAAGGCCACGATATTTCATCATTGGTGACTGGGTTCTCAAGTGGAACAAGTACAAGAGCAAACTCAGATGACATTCCAAATTCGATGCAATTTGGGACGGGCCTTATGTAATCATGGAGTGCAAGGAACACAATGCTTTCCAACTTTCTAAGTTGACTGGAGAGGTGTTGTCTATCTCAGTTAATGAGATCCACCTCAAACATTGCCTCTAAGATAAGTACTATCATTGTAAATAGTAGAGTAGTTGTTGCAAATAAGTGCTTCGTGCACATTTTCATTTCAGTAGTTTTCCTTTCCCTAAGCATTGTTTCACATGTTTGGTTGGCCATCAAGGCCTGTTATTTTGCTTTCAGTTTTGTTCGATTTTCTTTTGATGTTGTTTGGAGTGTTACGATATGAATTTTTGAGTTTCATGAAGGGGCAGATTTGACTCCACACTGAATAGAGTATTAAAGGTAATTGAACTAATGCTTAGCAGGCAAGCATTTAGCACAAATCGCCAAAATGTTACCAATTTTCTCTACAACTCAATTGGTAGAGCTACTTAGTTTATTTCATCTCAAAGTAAAAGTTTAGTTAATTTTTGCATGTGCTTAAATTATTGTTTGTATCAGTTTTCAAATGATTTCAGTAAAAAAAATTCAAAAGTTTGCTCAGTGCTTTGCAACAAAAATGAAGTGCAAGACAAAATATACAAATGATTAAGAATAACAATTGCTTTCATTTATTTCACAATGCTTATTCACATTACAATATTTCATTTGTTTGTAAATACAAATGTTTGTACATTTTTTCATTTTTATGCATTTCTTTTCAGAATGGGAATGAAAAGATATTTTAAAGTCCACACAAGTCATGGAGATAGCTAAAACCATTCATTGCAAGAAATTAATTATACAACTAAAGGTTAAAGGAAAAGAAGGAAGCAAGTAACATAAGACATATCCATCATTGCTTGTGTCTTGATCTTCAGTTGATGTTCTTGTAGCTTGCTTCATCTTGCTTCTGATTTTGAGTGTGCCTACAGAAGATTAGGAAAGTCCTATTAGAGATCTGGATATGAGTTACACTACATGCTCTACCAATAGAGATATAATTCATTCCTTGAAATGCATGGAATCAACTAAGAATAAAGAGTGCAGTAATAAGAGCCTGAAAATGAAATGTCACATCATGGAACCTTTTAAACTTCATTATTTTATGCTAGCATTATTTGTTTCCTGTGCACGTATAGGAAAAGTTATGTAGCTGATCATTTCATGAAGACACAATAGCATGTGGTGTAAAACGGGCTCCCACAAGGGTTGAGACTCGACATGCTATCCCTCAAGCATTTTAAAAGGGATTGAAAAGGAAAGAGATACAAAGTGCTCAAGGAAGACATCCATCAAATGAGTGCATCATAGGGTGCCAAAGGATTCAAATAGCTAACCACTTCGGACAATCAATTATCAAAGTGTAATGAATGGAAAATCAGGAGTGATCAACTGTTTGAATGCAATTTCATAATGTGATAGTGAACATGCATGCATAATGCCTTGTTTTAAAATAACAACTACAAATGAAGCAAATGAAAATTTCCAGACATCATGATCAATTGCTTCTATTTCAAAATTTTCTATGCAATGATAGTTTCACATCATCTATTTGAAGAACAAAAGGTGCATCTAGTAAATGCAAGCAAGTGCATGGAGCAGCCATATTTATGAGGACATAAAAATGCATGAAGAGTGCCAAAGAATAAGATCATCAGCATTGTCAAGCTATTGAATGCAGAATACCAGGAAAAACTAATTATGGGCACGTCATTGTGTCACCACATAAGACAAGTAACAAATGGTGGAAAGAGTTTAGTTTGTTCCATTAAGATCCTTCTCTGAGTAAGGTAAACTTTGCATTCTAAGAACAAGTAAGTGAAGCTACAGTAGTAATGTGAAATAAGTCTTATTCTTCTTTCAAAGCAATGCACTTATGCCTTGATAATTCAATTTCAAACAAGTTAAGGTTTCAAGTGAAAAAAGTGCTATAGAGTTTTGTTTTCAAAATAGAAAAAGAAGCTTTCATCAAAGAATTACTTTCAGGAAAATACAAATACCCACATGGGGGTTTCAACTGGAAATGCAATTACTTTCAGGAAAATGTGTTAAGAACTTCAAGTTTCCATCTAGGTTTTCTTCATTAAAAGCATGGCATGAAATTTTTGAGTTCTTTAACACAGGCAAAGATACAAGACAAATGAAAGTAAAATACTTTATGAGTTCTTATGGCTGTGGCTTGAGAACATTTTTCTTCATCAAATGTCAAAACCCACTTAGGGTTTGTTTGTGGAATTGCAAATACAGATTAACATGGACAAAAATTTGAGTTTCTCTTTGCAAAAGAAATGCACCAGGATAGAATGTAGGGTTGTAGCCATGAAGGTAATACAAAGAGATTGGTGGATTTTTCTGTAAGAGTTTGTTCGAGGTTAAAAACACCCAAATCAAGCATGTGATAGCTGCGGCCTATAATGGATAAAATGCACAGAAATTTCCAGCTGTTTCTTCCATAATAATAGCTTTATTTTTTATGTCAAAACTCTTTGAGTTTGTTTACAAAAATGCCCAAATTTAAGCTTCCAAATGAAACATAGAAAATGCAATGAAAAAACAAAGGTATAGCCGCGGGTTTCACTCATCATTCTTGCTACAAGAATGCTTCAAATTGACCTCCAATGGCAGCCATATGTAGGGAAATGAAATGACAAAGCATATAGAGATTAAAATGTAGCAGAAATCATAAGCATGTCGCAGCCTTGAGGCCAAGATTTTCCTTCAAAATGAAAGGAAGAAGCCATAAAAATAGTTTGAAATCAACTTATCCTCATCACTTGCAAAGTTTCAACCCACAGAGAATTCAAATGGTGGCCTCAAGCTTCGAACCCTAACTTCATGATGACAGCTAGATGTAGAGAGAAGCTTTCTCCAAGTTAGAGATCCAAATGATGCGAAAAAGGTGGAGGATGAGGAGTTTTGTTTTAGGGTTTTCTTGTTGCCCTAATTCGAACTTAGGGAATTTTCCAAAAAAAAAATTAAAATCAAAATTAAGCTAATATCATGTGGCCGAAAATCTTCATTTGCCTTAGGTTTTCATTTGATATCATTTGCCTAATTTTTGGAATAGGCATTCGAATAGTTTTTCGAAGTCTAAAAAAACTTAGGGTTTTTAATTATTTTTCAATACCTTTCCTTAGAGAAGTAAAACATTCATATTTATGCTTAGGTATTTATTTTATTGATTTTATAGAAATCAATTAGAACTCAAAAAATAAATATTTTCCTATATTTTTATGATTTTTTTGGAGAAAAATCAATTGTGATAAGAGACATCAAAGATGTTGTTTTTTGCAAATATTTTCCTTAAAATATTAATTACAAAAAATTAGAATAAAGATAAAGCCTTTATTGGTAATTTGTAGAAGACTGCATATCTTGTAAAGCAAAAATAAAGCAATGTTTTTATAAATTGCTTTTATTTTTGCTATTTTTAGCAATACTCTAAAAGCAGATTTTCCTCTTGGGCAATGTCAAAAAAAGACAAATAAATTGAGGTTGTTTTTTCCAGTTTTGGAGTGGATTGGACCTATTTTTAGAAGACTTTTGGATGGACATGCAGAAAGTGTGAGGTTTCCACTTTTATTACACAGTATGATGCAGATTTGGATGCTTTTTTTTGGGATTTTATTTTGAGCTCGGATTAGGGTTTGGAGAGATATATTTTGAGGAAAACTTAGAGTTTTTCTAAGTTCATATTTTTGCTTCTCACTCTTACACAAATTCTGAGAGCTTGTGAGCATTTTTGTACTCAATTTTTAAACAAAAACACTCTTTCAGTTTCAATAAAGCAATAGATTTCTTCTTCTCATTTCTTGTCTCAATTTTGTAATGGCAATTTGATGTCTTTTATGATTCAAATTTGAATCCTTATATGTCTTGTAGTTGTGAGTTTGTGTTTAGAATTGCATAGTTTCAAGTTGTATGTTGTATTTAGTTATATATCTTCATAAAAATTACTAATTGAAGTATGTACCAATAAGATTGTGAGGGATATTGTGATAGAGATATTGTTGTGAGTGATAGTTTCTAAATTCATAAGTTTTATTGAATCATCTATTATATTTAAGTTTTAATTTTAGTTATCTTTCTTCCCTTTACTCTAGAAAATCATTTAGAATAGAAGTTTCATTCAGAGAACTAGCTCACTCGAGAGATTCCTTCTTCACACAAGATCACCCACATCTGAAGAAGGTTTCCATGTTTCAACAGATAGCTAAGTCTTTTGTAGGCTTAGCATAGGGTGCATATTTAATTGATAACACATCCAACATCTTGGGGTTTATGAGTTCATTATCCAAAATCTAAATCAAAGTCCAAAATAAAATCCAAATCAACAAATCCAAAAGTCCTAAAGTCTAGTATCCCTCCAAGGTTTCTTAAGAGTTCAATCATTCACATCATCCATCTTTCATTTATCTCATCACCACCATTTGATCATTAACATCTTATATTTTCTTTTTTGAACATAAATTTTAAACCAACCTAAGGAGTTAGAGGTTTACCTCCCATATTCCTGAAAGTTGATCCTTACTATATGGTCCAAACTAGATCTCAACATAAGAAAAACATGGAAGTAAACAAAGAAACATCCACTTCAAGTGACTTGAGTCAAACTGCACCTAAAATCAACCACATTGGATCTAGCAATCCCCCTCTCAACCTTCCTCAAATACCATAGGATCTTCAAGAGGGAGGTTTCCAAGTGGAGGATGTCACCAACAATGTCCTAGGAATGACTCAAGAAAAAATCATGGAGATAGTCCAAAATCCTAATAACCACAAGATTGTCAACACAATGATGAGACTTAATCCTTCATAATACATGATTGCATTAGCAAAGGAAGGGGCTAAACTCCCTTCTGAATTTGATGTAAGCACTATTTTGGAAAAACCTTTCGGGATTATGCCACCACTATCATTCACACCTTATTTCCAAAACATCATCCAACCCATCACACAACCAACATCATCTCATGCTCCAAGTCAAACTATGGTTACCAAGGGAAGTTCATTGCTTCACGCTCTTCAAACACAACCCCTTGTGAACAACCAAGACTTGATGCACACACCATCTCGGGTCTACCAAATACCATTCCTCAAGATCCAAAGCATCCATACGTCCCACTCATCTTTCATGACACCAATAATCCATCCACCTTCGCCACATCACCAGCATATTCTCTTGATACACAAGCCTCTCTCCCCATGACTTCACAAGGACAAGTGGGTCTATTTAGGAAAGGGGGAATCTTTGACCCCTCATCATCACTTTCTCAAGGAAACATGCCACCCATCTTCCCACCATTTCCCCCTCTACCATCAACATTTGCACCAATCCTTGGTTTAGGGAAACCCCCTTTACCAATCACCAATCAACCAAGTCAAAACAATTCGTTGATCGTTAATCAAATCAACATACCCAATCCTCCAGACATGCTGCCAATATCACAACACTAGGTGGCACCAATCCAAATGACACAGTCAATCACTACACCATCTATAACACCTCAAAATTTGGTCTCCCAAGGACCTATCATATCAATCGTGTAATCCACCACACAACCCATTATCATCACTCAAACGACACCTCAACAACCACCTCAACAAACTCCCATCACAACATCTCACACCATTCTGAATCCTCCACCACCACCACCAAATCCAAATGTGGAAAATTAATATAGCATCACACTACAAGCTACCCAAAAAGCCTATCAAAAAGCATTCCAACATTTTTAAGCTCAACAAGCATATGCACAACAAGCATGGGCATAGCAAGCCATACAACAAGTTGCCCAAGAGCAAGCTCAAGCTTTATTACAATAACAATAAGCTGCACAAGCTGCCCAAGCTACCCAACAAGCTTAAGCTCAAGCACAAGCTCAATATCAAGCATAGCAAGCTCAGGCGCAAGCTTATTAGCAAACTTTACAACAATACTAAGCACAACAACAAGTAGCTCAATTACAAGCTCAACAACAAGCATTGTTGGCCCAACAGTAATTGCAGGCATACCAACAAGCGTTGGTGGCACAAAAATACTTGCAACAACTTCCCACGAACACACAAAACAACCCACCCATCACTCAAACAATTAAGCCACTCCAAAACACATTAATCCCACCACCTGATCCACAAAATGATGTGTCTGCACAAATCAAATTGCTCTCACAACAAGTTCTAGACCTACAATTTGAAAAAACAACAAAAACACAAGGAAACTTGTGCCCTTATCCATTTGATAGGAGCATTGTGATGGTTCCACTACCACAAGGGTTTGAGATACCTAAGTTTGAAAAATACCACGAAACCAAAAATCTTAAAGATCACATCAGGGAATTCCATGTGCACTATGTGGAAGTTGTTTATGATGACTCATATCTAATGTGGTTATTCCCTCAAAGTTTGGTTGGTATGGCAATGGAATGGCTCTCCCATCTTCCTCCTAGAATCAAAAAGTTCCAAGAAATTGTAGAATTGTTCATACAAAACTATTCATTCAACATAGGCATGGACGTGAGTCTAGAATAACTATCTACTCTCAAACAAGCCAAGGGGGAAACATTCACATCATTCTTGCAATGATGGTGATCCAAAGCCAATAGGAGAAAGTGGGCCATGCTAGAAGAACAACAAATTGATACCATCATCGCCAATCTTGAAGGGACGTTGTCCTTCCATCTAAAAATGCAATGCAACACCACATATAACCAGTTGATCCCTAAGGTGATCAACATTGAAAGAGCCATTATCACACAAGGGGGGACACCTACATATCAAGACAGCTGTCCATCAACCAGTTACAATGAAAAACCTCACACATGGGAAAAGAACAAGAATGTTACTAATGACGGTATTGTTGATGCCAAAGTTATTATTAGTGCCCCAAGGAAAAACACACAATCATATCAATGACCACAAGTCAACAACCAAAACAACATACAAGCCAACACATCATCACAACAACCCAACAATAAAGTGGTCAATAACCTGAATAATCAAGGGGGGCCACCTCCAAGGAATAGGTATCCCCTTAAATGAAAATACATGCCACTTGGGGAACCAATTGAGTCTATCCTGCAATAGTTTGTACAAGAAAAACTTATCAAGATCCCTATTTATGACAATTATCAAGAGCCTCAAGTTAAACCACCATGGTATAATGAGAAACATCTCTGCAATTTTCACAAAATTAAGGGACACATGATGGCCAACTACATGAGGCTTAAAAATCTAATTCAGGACCTCATTAATGACAAAACCATAACCATTGAACAGCCCGCAGGGAATCAAGATCCCAAAATATACACGAATCTAATTTTAGATCACAATAAGGGAAACAACAATGGTAAGGTGAAGTATAATAATGTGAACCATGTTTATGACCATTTTGTTGCATCCTTAGATGAGTGGGTCACTGTTGTTAACATCACAGGATCCAAAGCCGACTATGGAATCACCACACGTGGTGGCAAAATTACCATTTTAGGACAATCCCAACCATCAAAGGCATCCACTGCTAATTCAAATTTAGTGCCTAGTGGTTATAATATCTTGGATCAATTGAAAAAGACCCCTGCCTAGATCTCCATCATGGATTTACTAAAAATCTCACCAGCACATAGGGAAATCCTAGAAAAAGCATTGGCTTCATCCACTATCCCCACAGATCGTGACGCAAATCAGTTCCAAGCTATGGTCAGACATATCACCACACTACATCTCCTAACATTTTTTTTATCAGGACTTCCCAATGCACCCATCTCATAACCATGTGCTCCATCTTGAAGTCCTAGTCCATAAGAATAAAGTCAAAAGAGTCTTGGTGGATGGAGGTGTAGGGTTAAATATTTGTACTCAAGCTAATAGAGAATCTCTATTGAAGTAGGGCCAACAATCATGGAGATTACATGCCAAGTCCTTGATCTTGAACTACCATAGAATATCCTCCTAGGGCACCCATGGATACATGGGATGCAAGGTATCACATCCACCTTCCATCAATGTGTGAAATTACCCTATCAAAATCAAGAGGTCACAGTCCATGGTGATCTCGAACCATTTTATTATTGCAAGAATCTAGAAGCCAAGTACTACAAGATCCCTCAAGTCCTAAAAATGATGAGGGACCCATATCTCCATATATAGACCCATCTACCTTAGCCTCCACTTCTAAGACAAAGACACCCCCCATTCCAGACATCTATGATATTAAGGTCATTATTCAAGATAATGGGTGTGGGGACTACAAAATGAAAAAGAGTTCCTTTGTAATAGGAGAGTTACCTCAATCTCCTCGATCTCATGGGAAACCCCAACTGATTGACACATCAGCTTAAACTTTCAAAGTCAACCTCTCTAGATTCAAAAGGTGGGGGGACCTAAGTCAGGAAGTGGTAGACAAGAGGGATATATCAAGCTTATTGTATCAAGATGAAAGGCCCACACCTAATCTTTCCATGGACAATAACAACAAAGGACTACAGTTAATGCAAGGATGGGGCTATAATAAAAATGAAAAGCTTGGGAAAAATGATAATGACCTTTTGGAACCCATTATTCCCAAGAAGTGCATAAATAATCTTGGCCTTGGATGTACCCCTCTGATAATAACCATACGTGGAAAGGGTGCCCTAGTTAAAAAAGTCAAAGCTCCTCTTCAGTTACTGGTATCCATATGTTTAGCTTTAGATAAATTCATATGTTTAGCTTTAGATAAATTCACCTTTGATAAAATTGATGTATGTGATGAGGACCCCATCACTGACCTACCCATGTTATTTGAGGATTCCTCCCTTTTCATGATGAATACCCTATCTTTTGACCCAAGTATCCAAACCAATGAGCTAAAACTTGTCTACCCCCAACTCATCAATTATCACCAACGAGGACCACCGATCTTAGACATATTCAAAAACAATGAGGCTCTCTCAAAATTCATGGGACTACAAGACACTCTACCATGTGGAGATCATAAAGCAAGATTTGATATTGAGCTAGACACACATGCATACTATGGGGAAATAATTGAATCCTTCAGTCGCAAAATTGAAAATTTAAGAATATTATCTAGGTCTTTAAGTGAAAACCACACTATGGCACTT
Organism: Sequoia sempervirens; assembly: GCA_007258455.2. Classification (NCBI taxonomy): domain Eukaryota; kingdom Viridiplantae; phylum Streptophyta; class Pinopsida; order Cupressales; family Cupressaceae; genus Sequoia; species Sequoia sempervirens. The sequence continues at coordinate 27,677 of VDFB02182679.1, read as the reverse complement.
TCTAACCCAAAAATAGTAAAAACAAAGGACATATCCAGTGGTGAAAACCTCTCTGAGGTGCCAAAGGATGAGGGATTCAATCTTCCCCTTAGTGCTATTCATCAAAAAAAATCAACAGCGTTAGTAGAAAAGTGCAATCCAGTCAACTTGGGAACTGAGGAAACACCACATATCACCTTCTATGCAGAATCACTTTTGACAGAAGAATGGGAACTTCTAGCTACATTTCTGAGAGAAAGAAAGGTAAAATTTGCATGGACCTATGTTGACATGCCTGGTCTTGATCCAGAGGTTGTGGTTCACCATCTAGCCATCTATCCAGAGGAAAAACCAGTAAGACAAAAGTTGAGAAAGATGCATCCACAAATAGCATTACTGCTCAAACTTGAATTACAAAAGCTCCTTGACACTGGCTTCATACGGCCAATTGATTATCCAAAATGGGTTTCAAACCTTGTACCTGTCTCAAAGCCCACTGGGGGCATCCGCATCTACACTAACTTTGAGGACCTAAACAAAGCATGTTCTAAAGATTATTTCCCTCTCCCAAATATAGACATGTTTGTGGACATGACGGTAGGACATGAAATTCTATCATTAATGGGCGGATTTTCAGGGTACAATCAGATCATGATAGTTAAGGATGATCAACACAAAACAACTTTCACCTACCCATGGGGAACCTACTGCTGGAAAATGATGCCATTTGGGCTAAAAAGTGTAGGAGCTACCTACCAAAGAGCTATGACACTAATCTTCCATGACATGATTCACAAAATTGTGGGAGACTAAGTGGATGGCATATTATTTAAATCAAGAAATCATTGGGATCACATAGTGGCACTTAGCTCCATCTTTGACAAGCTAGAAGAATATAGGGTTAGGCTCAATCCTAAGAAGTGTGTCTTTGGTGTGCAATCAGGAAAACTCCTAGGGTATATTATATCTATGAGGGGAATCAAAATAGACCCTACCAAAGTCAAAACAATTCTTGAAATGGAAGCACCAAGAGCACTAAAGCAGTTAAGGGGTTTGCAAGGAAGACTCCAATCTATTTGTTGGTTTATAGCACAATTAGTAGATAAGGCTATCCCATATTCCCATCTACTCCACAAGGGGGTAGTATACAAATGGGAGGAGAAATGTGATCAGGAATTCAATAAAATCAAGGATTACTTGCTCACACCACCAATTCTAAACAAGCCATTGATCCTATATATATCAACAATAGCAGCAGCCCTTGGTGCTCTATTAGCTCAACATGATGAAAACGAGAAAGAGAGAGCTATTTACTACATTAGTAGAACCATGGTGGGACACAAGCTGAATTATACATCCATTGAGAAGGCTTTCCTAGTAGTAGTGTTCACTACACAGAAGTTCAAACACTATATGTTGGCACATCAAATAAAACTCATTGCCAAGATAGATCCTCTCAAATATCTACATTCCAAGGAAACGCCCACAAGATGGAAAGGTAAATGAGACATGATCCTGATAGAACATGACATTGATTATGTAGAACAGAAGGCCATTAAAGGACAAGTAATTGTAGACCAACTGGTAGAGGCACTAATATATTCTGAGAACCCATTGATATCTGAATTCCTTAATGAGTCAATCTTTAACCTAAGTGTGGCAGATCAATGAAAAGTATATTTTGATGGATCCTACACACATGATGGGTCAGGAGTAGGGGTCTTCTTCATAACACCACAAGGGGATTGCATACCAAAGTCATATAAGTTGTCTTTTCCTTGCACAAACAACATTGCAGAGTACAAGGCTCTTATCATAGCACTCAGAATTGCAGTACAATGGCAGATTATGACACTAAAAGTCTATGGGTACTCACAGCTTATCATCAACCAAGTCAATGATGAATACCAAACAAAGGATGAAAAATTGACCCCATACAAAAAACCGGTGGAGAATCTCAAGGAATTCTTCATAGACATCACATTTGAGAAAATACCAAGGGAAAACAACAAAGCAACTAATGCTATGGAAACAATCATATCGCTACTAGATATCCCACACAATGTCAATAAACATGAATTCCTAGTAGAACGGCTTCTCGTGCCAGCATTCAAGGTACCAAAGTCTAAATTCTTGTGTGAAATCGTTGGTCCTAGTGATCCTTGGTACCACGACATATACACCTACTTAAAAATAGGAGTCCTCCCGGTTGATATCACCCTGAACCTAAAAAGAACATTTTTCAAGAAGTCATCCCATTTCGTCATCTTAGGAGACACCCTATACCATAGGAGTATCGAAGGAACCATGTTGTGATTCCTTAACCCTGAGGAGGCTTTGATTGTTTTAATTGAGGTACACAATGCCATTTGTGGATCACATTCGAGTGGTATGACCTTGGCTAAGAAACTACTAAGGATTAGGTACTACTAGTTGACAATAGAAAAGGAAGCTCATGATTATGTTTAAAAGTGTTTGCAATGTCAACAACATGGGGACTTCATCCATGCACCAGCTCAGGAGCTCCAACCGATCATAACACCTTGGCCCTTTTCACAATGGGGGCTCAATCTCATCGACAAAATCACACCCACTTCATCCAATGGACACAAATTCATTATCACCACCACAAAGTACTTTACAAAGTGAGTAGACACCATTCCAATGACCTACATCACATGGAAGCAGATATCCAAGTTCATCCTAAATTACCTCATTTGCCACTATGGTGTCCCACAAACCCTTATCTCAAATTTAATGGGACACCTTTCAAGAACCAGGATGTTCAAGAGCTATGCCAAAAATTCAATATCCAACATCACTTCTCCACCCCATATTACCCCCAATGTAACAACCAAGTTGAGGCTATGAATAAAACCATTTTGAAAATTCTAAAGAAAATAGTCAATGAAGTTGATCGTAATTGGCACCTACTTGACTAAATCCTGCCTTATGGGCCTACCGAACGAGTATTTGCATGCCTACATGTGCAACCCCTTTCTCCCTAGTCTACAGATCATAAGCCATCCTTCCCATTGAGATCGAGCTCCCATCCTTAAGAATATCATTGCAAAATCTCATCACTGATGAAGAATATCGAGTGTCACGATTGAACAAGCTAGAACTACTGGATGAGCAATGCATGGATGCACTAAATCATCTACAAGTCTATCAGAACCATCTCAAAAGGAGCTATAATAAGAAGATTGAGAGTTGGGACTTTCAAGTTGGAGAGCTTGTATTGAAGGAGAATCAAAAGAATGTACCAAATCCAAATAGCAAGGGAAAGTTTGAACCCAATTGGTTAGGACCCTTCATCATCACAGCAAGCTACAAATCAGGAGCATATTAGTTATCTACACCCGAATGTGGGCCCCTATAGGAGTCTATCAATAGCTCCCATCTCAAAAAAAAAAAAATCCTAAACTTGCAAGGTATAAATCCAAAAAATCCAAAAAAAATATATATATAAAAATCAAACAAAAAAATTAGAAAAAAGGATTAAAAATAGTAAAGAAAAAAATTGTCCTCTTGTGAAAACCACTCTAGTGGCGCTTTGGGAAAGTACCTTGGTGAAAACCTAACAAATAGATGTCTCGTGTAAATAAGAACTTTCCATCCACCATGATCTCTATAGTGTGTTTTGCTTCATTCATCCATCACATTCCATTGATCCTTCTAACACCTATCTACGTCTGCATCATAGCTTAATCATGTGTTTGTATCGTGTTCCATCCTAGAACTACTTGGCACATTCCTAAGGTTAGTTTGTCCTACGTATTTCAGAGTATTCTATCACACCATGCTGGGGCATGTTCTTATACCTACATTGGATCAGATTCGTGTATATTCTTGAAGTCTTCCTTAAATTAGAAAATCCAAAAACATTCAAAAAATTAGAAAATAAAAAAACCAAAAACATCCAAAACATGTCAAAAATCCTAAAATAGGTCAAAAAGTCAAAAATAGAGTTTTCCTATTGAACTACGAGTCTCTAAGCTCTGTATGTAGGCAAGGCCATCATTAATGTGCCCCCAAGACACCCTAGGTCAGTCCTTTAGGAGTCCATCACAATAAACTGGCAATCCATTTGTTCATATCTCATCAATAAACAAGTCAGTGTCAATCGAACTACGTGGTCTCTACATGTATAACATAGGCAAGGATAATCTTTGATCAGCCCTCGAGGCCCCTAGGATAAGTCTTTAGGTTAGGTTCTTGATCAAAATCTCAGAAAACACCAAAAACATTGGAAAATGTGAAAATTGGAACATTTGTAAAACACCTTGAAAATACCAAAAACATCCTCAAAACATTTCAAAAACATCAAAAATATTCTAAATCAATTGTCACCACTGACCTTTGGTGAAACAATTAGAAACAAGTTTAGCAAATTGAAAGTGAAAACTCAAACATCAAGGTCGCAAGTCTAGGTTAGTAGGTAAACAAGTTGGTTAACTCTTGATATTAATAGCCCATCATCCAGTTAGTCCCAAAAAATCATCTGATAAACATCATGCCTAGGATGCATCCTTCCTACAATGGACATCAACATCAAGCATCACCATAGTTTAGTATTGGCTAGAGGTATGAAGAACATTAGCTTGTTTGTTTACTTGATCTTTGTCTTGATGATTTATCTTATTGCGCTCATTCCAATGACCTCTTGATGATGTCTAATCAAAAAAGATTTAGAGAGCAAGGAATGGGGCATTCATCATTATATTTTGTCTATTGTGCTTGTTGGATATTCTTGTAATATAACTTTGGTCATGCTTACTTTGTTTGGTCTATAAGAAGGGTGTTTTGGATGTCTTGTTGACTATTACCTAGGAAGATTTTTTCATTCTATGTTTTGGTCTAAGATGTTTGAAATATCTAAAAGGCATCCTAATAGGGTGGTCTTGTATGTCAAGTGTGAACATGGATACTCCTATCTAGTTGTCAATTCAAAGACCGTCGCACTAGGTACAATGCCATCATGGTTCTTTATACCTTGATGCATTGTACCTATGTGTCTTATCAAAAATAAGGTAAGCTCGCTCTTTATATCCCCAATCTCTGATAAGCAATCATCATCATCATCATTATCGTATTTCAAAGTCAAGGGTTGATTTATCTTTCTTCTATCTTTCCATTTACTAATACTAACATGGTATCATGACATTCAGAAATAAAAAAAACATCCATGTATGCATCCATCTTGCATCCACAAACCATCAACATACTATGCATATCATGATAATAGGAAACATCAATCATCTCATTGCGTTTTCATCCATCATAATATAGATTGGTTATTCTAAGCATCTCATTAACCATGCACTTGCATAAACCATACATTTGCATAATTCAATAAGCATCATCATAATCATCACATGTTGCATCATCCACACATACATCATATTGTACATGGAAAAAATACTGAAAAAGAAGTTAGTCATAATATCACAGTTGCATCCATCACATAATCATATAAGCATTCTTAATACCACCACATTTTGCATCATACATATTACATCATCAAATCTATTTACATCAAACATATAAGCTTTCTAATCATCTTTAACCTGAACTTATCATAAATTTTTATCATGAGCTCAACCCAAAATTGAAATTTTATGCCCAATCTCTCAAGGGGGCAATGTAGCAGTGCAATTTCTTCCGCTAGGGCAACAGTGAGGCATCCGAAAAATTAGAAAAAATTTGAATTTTGATCATGACAATGCTATTCTTTGAACCAACGTAGCAAGTACTTCGCTTCAAAGAGGGGAAAAATGTAGATACGTAAAATGTCCTGATTAATACTATGCATCTGATTTTGATCAACTAACACCATTTCTTCTGAAATCACTTCAAATTTATCAATTAATTGAATAATCAACATTATTTAATTAAAATCAACAAATTCAGCTATTAGTCAAATAATTAAATTTATTGATTAATTCACCCTTCTTCTAACTAATTTTAATCTTATTTAATTAAACAAAATCATTTAATTAAACCCTCTCTTAATCCTCTCATTTTATTAAAAATCAATCAAATCAAATGTCACATCTCCTAATTCACTCTAATTAATTAATTATGGATTAATTAATCCTAAATCAGCTTTCTAATCATCATTATCAAAATCCTCCAGTTTTTAACTCCTCAAGAGTTAAATCAACCATGGTCAACTAACCAGGATGCACATGAAAATAATTTCAATTAATTATTTAATTCATCTATTTTCCCTCACCAAGGCATATTCTGAGGAATATTCCTCTCAACAACCTGTCATTCAATTTCCCTCCAAAGGTTTTCAAAAATCTATCAAATCCTCTTAGATTTGCAATAAATTCTCTTACAACCTTTCAAATCCTCTTACATCCTCTCAAATCTCATTCAATTCCTCTTACAAAAATTTTAAATTCTCAACCAACAACATTTACTTCTCTTCCATCCTCCACTCACACATTTCCCAAAATGTGCTCCACCCTCATCCAATGGAATTGTGACACTTAGCACATTCTTATTGGCTCTCAGTTTATCCCACATTCACCAATTTCCTCCATTCTTCAACCCTTGGCTTCTATAAATAGAGGCATCCTTTTCATAATATGGATCCACAACTTCATGCATTTCCATTATAGTCATTTGAGTTCATAGTTTTCCATCATTTTCAAGCATCATAGCTAGATTAAAGTCAATTTCATCTTTGAATCATCCACACTACATCAGGCTTATCAAAGGGATTGGGAAAAGGCTTCTTTCCACATCAAAGGAGCACCACTCCCCCTATAGGATGGAGGTTTAGCTAGTTCAATTCGATTTACATGTTATATTTCATTATTTTCTAGTTATTTTCATGTTTTCTTTAAATTTTTCTAAAGAATTTCATAGGGAGCAATAGATTTTCTTTTCTAACATGTTTGACACTTGGTTTGTGATCTCTTGTTATTTTGTGAAGGTTTTGTGCTCACAGTAGCTAAATTATTCATTCATATATATTATAATATATATATAATATCATTTTAATACTTTTATAAAAACACTCATATTATCATATATACATATCAACATATATACATGAAGTGTATATATATGTCACCTTAGTCCAATCGATATTCCCATACATATGGGCAATCCATCCATGAGCATGCATAGGTACATCTAGTTACATGTATGATTTTATCATAGACACATACATATATACATATATATATATATACATTTTATGCATATATCTCATTGACATAACAATAAACACACAAGGAAGGAATTTCACTCAACATCAAGACTTAATCACATTCCTCAATGCGAACATTCATAAAACTATAACGTAGAAAAAAGTATCTCTTGCTTGATATGGGAATAATTACTAATAATTTGGATTTAATTTCACCTTGGTCTAGTGTTGTGGGGTGTTTTACACATCCACATTCGGTCTTGGGCCCTTGCAAACTAAATAAAATTCATTTATCGATGTCTTGTAAAGGTGTTGTAAAGTGTTGTAAAAGACTTTCACACTTTTCTAGACTTCTATTAGGCACTTAAGTCTAATGGACCTATTTTCCCCTTAATTCAATATTGTAAAATGTATTTAATTATATTTTCACATTAATCTAGAAGCCTTGTAAATTAAACCTAATTTTAATCTAGTGTTGTAATGTGTTTTATACATAATTTACATTGGATGTTGTTACTTTCTTGGCTATGTGGGCCTCATTTTAATGTTGTAAAGTGTATTTAATCACACTTTCACATTGAAATTTGTGTCCCTAGCCCTAGTTACCCTTTACATCATCATTAATAGGCCCCTATGACCCCATATTGTGCATCCTAAGGCTTATTTTGATCAAAGACCCAATAAAATCAACATAAAAACTAAAATTCTTCATTCCCCGACATCCCAGCTGGAAAATGAGCCCTTGTGGGACCCTTTCACCACTTTGGGAAAATGAGTCCCATCCAGGTGGGACTAAGTCACCCAGCTTGGCAAATGAGCCCCATTTGGGCCATTTTCAAAGTTTGGCAGGAAAACTTGGATTTTAAGTTTAATTTTCTTCCATGTCGGCCTTGGGGATCAAGTTAACAAGCATTTTAGGTGGATTGCATATATAAACAAGCTTTTAAACCCTAATTCATTATTCATCCATCATTCATCATTCATTATCCATCTCAAGTCAAGCAAGCTAGAGTTTTAGCATTCTAAGTCATCAAGATAGTTTTCTAAGGCATTCAAGGGTAGATTCTTCATCCATTGCTGCAAAAATTCAAGATCTATCATCATGGAAAGTCTCTAATTACATTATTTCATGCTTCATTATCTTATTTCATTCTTTTGGTTTAATTACCTAAAAGGGGTTTGACCAAGGCAAACCCCCATTCCCTAACATTCAACATTTCTCTTTCTTTCTTTATACTAATTTGTTTTGTTGTATTGGTTATTTTTGCTACAGAAAGGCATTGGAAGATTTACATTGAAACCCTCTCTCACCAAGCCAACTGTATACATCTGATGTAAGAGAAAACGTCCAAAGCTATGGTAAACCACTGTTATTAATCATTAGTTTTTAATTGATGTCTAATGTCTTTGTTTCTATTATAGAATTTTATGATTGTCAAGATTGTTGTTTTAGGTTATTGTCAACCATTTGCGATGTATTTATGTTTTTTTATTGCTTATTGTGTAGGAAGGAATCTCTTATGAGTATTGGGCTACACCTAAAGCATTTTTATTAGGTAGTTGATATCACGTAAAGAAAATGAGGCAGTTTGCTCTACTGCATCTTACCTATTATAATTTTTTATTTACTTATTGTACAGTTATAGATCAAATTTTTTTAAATGTTGGTGTCCGAAATATATATTTAAATCAAATTTGTTGATTTATATTATTTAATAAAAGTGATTATTTTCAGATAAAATTATCACAATTCTCTATGCTTTTTGGGCAATGATTTTTGGATAGATACAACTTTTTATAAGGGGAAAATTCAATTTGTACAATTCTAAAATGTACACCCAATGATGGCCCATTCATTGTAAAGTTAAGTAGTTAGTGTGATACCTTGATATCTATCCTACTCTAAATGTGCAAACTAACTAAGAATATGAATGACAAACTATCAAGGACACCTCAAGATTAGCCAAAAGAGAGATAGAATAAGAAAGGAAATGGATAAACAAAATAGAAACAATATCACCTTCCTTGCTGTTGATTTCTCCTTGATTGGCCCTTGATTGGAATGGATTGTGTGCTCCTTAGATGATGGATTGAGTGACTAAGATGCAAGATTCTATATGCAAGATGATTAACAAAGATGGTTGAATGATTGAAAAGGCTTGAGGATTCAAATGGACAGCATGTAGTTATCAAAATGCAAAGTGTTTGAGAAGGAAAATTGGCATCATAAGGTTGCTCCAAATGAAAGTGTTCTTCTAAAATGCCCTTGAGGAGGGGGTATTTATAGAGGATCTTGAATTCTCTAGAGAATTCAATGGTCAAGATGGATCCAACAAGGCCAAGATGAAGGGCTATAGTGGGTTGAGAACCCACAAGCCCTCACATCTTGACATGTGGAGGGTGAAATGGACAAGAGATATGAGGTGGAGATGAGTTGTCAAAAAGGTACATGAGGTGGAAAAGGACATGCACCTTGGGGGATGAGGAGGATTTCCACAAAAAGGGATTTCTTGTCCCCAAGTGGGAGTGACTTTTAGGAATTTTGGAATTCCTCAAAAATCTACATGGGAAAAGGAAAGGTGGTTAGATATAAATGTGAATTAAAAATTCACATTCCTAGGAGGATCTAGAGGATAAAAGGTGGGCTCCAAAAAGGTGGGACTTAGTCACATGTGAGATTGTGACAAGTCCAAGGTTGGTCACATGTGAAGATTGTGACAAGTCCAAGGTTCTAGAAGCCTTGGAAGGATGGAATGTGAATTAAAAATTCACATATAAAGAGGGGAATCTAGGAAGAATAAAAAGGAATTAAAAATTCCTTGGAGAATGATTAGGCTTAATTAATCAGTAATTAGAAGATAAATGGGGATTAGAAGCCAACTTGCAAAAGTTGGAGGATGTGACACATCCTAATCAAGGATTAGGCATGTGCACATCCTAATGAAGAATTAGGAAATGGATTAGGATTAGATGAAAATGACATGTGAGGAATTAAATAAATGTAATATTTATTTAATTTATTTGATGAAAAGAGGATTTAAGGAGGGTAAGGTATTTAATTATTAATTAAATACCTTAGGGATTTGGCAGAATTAAATAATAGTAATATTACTTAATTAACTGGATAAGAGGATGTTTAGACAAAAAGTGATAAATTTGGATAAATTAAGTGTCCAAATTTGGATGTCTCTGATTAGAATTTTCTTTTTCAATGAGAGTCAATTCATTCCCTTTCAAAGTCAGAGAATATTCTCTCGTGGAAATCTATGTCATAACTGAATCACAATGACATCACAAATACCTGACAAAGACATTATGATTTTTCTTTGTCAAGCACGTTGATGTTCAAACTTCAAAGGACCAATCTTCTATCATGGGTTATCTTAGCTATATTTACGGAGAGCCATGTCAAATCTACTATAAAGATAATTAGCAAACATATATTAAATATTAATATATGTAAAATATGTCGAGAGTTATCTTTCTTGAGGCGTCTATTTTCATCATTTTTTCTCAATGCAATAGTCACCTCGAGAAGGATAACTCTCAGCGTATTTTACATATATTAATATTTAATATATGTATGCTAGTTTATATATATTTGAAGTAATGAAAAATAATAAAACTATAAATTATACCCTAATTTTGATTGAACCTTAATTGAAACATAATCATAAACTCAATCCTTAGGAAACTCTAACACAAAATGAACACTTATTGAATTCTAACCCTAACCCTAATTAAACACTAACGATAATTGGACTCTAAAAATATTCCTTACTCTAACCCTAATCCATATCATTTAAATGTAATTCAAAACCCATATAAGCATCTATAATGTATATAAAAAGCTTCCTCTAAACTATGCAACATATATTTGAATACATAAATGCATAAGTATCATAATTTATCATATAAGTAATATCCATAAGTCATATAACCATTTTGAAAGTATATCAAATTAAATAAGATCTATTGAAGGTAAAATAAGATGTAGACTATGAAATAAAACTTCATTGTAATGGTGTAAATACATGACAAATTCTTCACTGATGAGAATTGTATTACGCCCTTTATTTTCAAACTGATCACGATATACTTCTTTGAGAAACTTTGAAAATGCAGCTACTTTTGTATACACCTCTTTTACTTTTTTTGCAACATCTTCAACCATTAAGCTGGTGTTTTCAATTTGTTCAATAATTTTGCTACAGTGCTCCAAAACAATTATTTCACATTTGTCCATAATGGTTTCAACAACATTGTTTGAGTTTACAGAGCCATGTGGGCTTGAAACAATGATTTCTAATTCATTCTCTGAAACATCCATAGTATCAATTATCTAGTGTTCAAAGTGGAATTCAATAAAATTAAGGTTAGTATCTAGGAATAATAAGAATAAAACCATTCATAATATGTTTTCAATTTGATTGATTTAAAATAATTTCATAAAGTTATTGAATATGACGAAGTTATTCATTCTTTTATAAGTGTGAAGGTGAATGTTCAATGGTAGCAATATAAAGTAATTCACCATCACTGAGCTTATTTATTTGCTCAAATATAATGGTTTAACAATATTTATTTAATTGAACATTTGTTTAATTGGTAAATATTTTTTAAATTTTTAGTGAAATGACAAAATAATTGTAACTATCAATTTATGTAATTTTTTCTTAAATATACATTGTATCATCATTTAGTCAAATATATCTATTTTATAGTTTGAAAATAATGAAATTATATATAAACCATGTGAAATTTAAGTTAATTTATAAAATATAAGACTAATAATGCATCATATAAATAAAATTCATAAGCCATATAATCATTTATAAAGCATATAAACATTGTAAATAGTATAAATAAATTATAAATATTCACCTTAATACATTGTAAATAATATAAATAAATTATCCATAACAAGATAATCCACCATAAAGTATATGAACATATTTAATCCATAAAGTATATCATTGAGCTAAATAAATAACTAAATTTTAACCATACATAAACTATATAAAAATGTTTATACAAACCATCCATGATGTCTAGTTTAATAGAGAAATCACAAAATCATAATCACCAATAACATAAATAACATCCATAAGTCATATAACCATGCACAAAGTATATAAAATGTTCGTCTGAAATATGCAGCATCTACAGTAATATATAGATTACGTAATTTTTAATATATATATTTATTTAGGATTTAATATTAATTTTCTATTCTTTTTTCAAGTAATTTATGAACTCATCACATATAATATTGGAATTCCCTTGCTCATATTTTTCATCATAGAAAATTTCTCTTATGAATCTTAGAAATCCTCAAACCTTCAAAGAGGCCACATACATGTTGCTAAAGTGTTCTTCTGCTTGAGTGATTTCAAAGTTTTCAATTGCTACTATGCTTATTCTTACATCCTCTATTTTATTTATTATTTGTGTAAGATATTCATTCACTGATCTCATGAGTTTATCTATCTTTGTTTCAATAATCTCGTTTGATCCAAAAGACTCAGTACGATTTATGGGGGCATTAACTGAATTTTGAGTTTCTAAACTTGGAGAATCCATATTCTATATAGAAATGCAATAGGTTAATATATGGAATACAATAATTCAATATAAGTACACATCATATTAGAAATAAATGAATATTTAGTAGTCATACACATTACACAATTTCATTATTTTCTTAGAGTGTATGAAATAAGGCTTAAAGGTTGACTTTTTAATATTGTTGTTTTTTTGTTTAGTGGAGAGCTTCAAGTAATTAGCTTATACCTATTCTAGAAATTATGTTAAAGTGATAATTATTTCCACAATTTTTATTTATAAATTTATTTTCATACAGTGCCCTAGAAAGTTAAGAAAGTACAATGAGATGAATTTTTGTATAGAAGGAAAAACTGCATCAGTATATTAATAATATTTGTTACATTAAATATGAATTTCTAGGGCTTTTAGCCTATTTTGCTCTGCCTTTCTTTTGGCCACTTGTTTTCCCTTTTTAACTTTTTTAAATTATGCGGTGAAATATGAAGAATCCACATGGGTACCAAATGAATATTAGATTTACTACAACTCATTAGAAACATTTGAAAAGTATCATAATTGTGTTATATTAGGAACATGTATTTGTTTAATTTTCAATGCATTAAACATAGAAGAATTGAAATTAGCATAAAACTAAAAATCATATAAATATAGTACATTTAGAAATTTAAGTATACTCATTGAAAAAAATTGAAGAAAATATATTACATCAATTATCTTCTAAAATTTTCAGTCTATTTTCTTCATCCTTTCTCTTGGCAAGTTGTCTACCCTTTTTCATTTTCTCATAACGGTCATATGTGAATGGTGGCATAATTCTTAGTTCGTCTAGATATTTTACACAGGATATGGAAACAAAAGTCAATACTATTCTTTCTCTTGGTCTAACATCAATAATGGCTTTTGAAAGAGTCAAACCTTGTGATTTGTGAATTGTCAATGCCCAAGCCAATCTTAATGGCATTTGGATTGTCCTCCCCCTATGTATTGATGTAATTGGAATTGTATTTGGATTATGGTCATCAAACAGTATTCCTGAATAGTTGTCAAACTCAACCATTACATATATTAGTGGTTTTGGTGGACCACTTCCAGGTTTGTATACAATCTTTCAAATATATCCTAGAGCTCCATTTACAAGACCTGCTTGTATCCAAAGATTTGAAGTCAACATTACCCTGGCATCCTTACAAGTCAATAATTTGAGATCAATTTCATCATTTGAGCATTTTTTTGTTATGGTTATGAACATTATCATTTGTTAAGAAGAAATGAACACCATTGTCAAACTCCTCATTGCTTTCTTCATTAATGGTAATAGTGGTTCTTGTCATAAACAATCTCTAATCATCAATTGTTGGGTTTTCATCTCTAATTTTTTTCAAAATTTGACAAAATTTGTGTTGTTGGATGCTTTCTCCATCTTGTCTAAACACTTTATCTAAAGTTACAACCACAGTTTTGAATTCTTCCCATAGAAACTTAGCTCTTCTCTTGTTGTCATATGCTGGTATATCATTAACAAGAGGCAACTGACCCAAATCTCCAACCAAAATCATAGATATACCTAAAAGATAAACAATGAATTTTTTTATCAATACTATATAGAGGTCTTCATATCTATAGAAATTTCATAACGTGAATTATTTGTATTAGAATATAAAATAGTCATTTTTGTTAATCATAATCATGTGTATACCTACAAAGTTAACATTTGCATTTTGTGGGAATGCTTGTTGGAGTCGAGAATATATGTTCTCTAGAAATTTTTTACCAATGAAGCTCATTTCATCAATCAAAATGTACGTGATGTGTGCTATTTCTTCTTGAAAACTTGTCAGTATTGCTCCTAATTGAGCAAAATCTCTTATCGGGATTCACAGTTTTAAATGAACTATGGATGCTCCTATGTTGAGTGTTGCAACTCTAGTTGGTGCAAGTAATAGAAGAGGTGAATGACCTAGGTTCATTGAATTTTCAAGAGCTTGACTTATATCACCAATTAGATATGACTTTCATGTCCCTGATGTTCCTTGAATTATCATCAAGGGAAATGTATTTTGATTATTATGGTAGTGTGTCAGGATTATGTTGAGAGCCTTTTTTTGTTTGTCACTGAGGGTTGTGTAGTTCACACACTATGGTATCTCATCATGTATGAGACACCCATACATTATCTCATGCTACTTATGAAATTCATTGCTTGACTTGTGTACATTTCACCTTGATATTCATTACACCAATTTGTTTGTCTATCGACATCTCTCCTTCCTAACATATCTATTTCAGAAACTTGAATATTTTGACCATGATGTAGTCCAGATATTATTTCCCATTCATGTTCTATAGTATTTCTTTGAATAGCTTCATTTTCTTTAATTTTAGAATCATTGATGTTTACATCATTTTATATAGTAGCTATTCATTCCACATGCCAAGGGTTATAATGGAACGACTCCCATTTTTCTATTATGGAATCATTATCGTGATCAATATCTCTTTCCACATCATGAAAAGGTTTATATAACAACAATTCTAAAAAAAAAATTCAATCCACTTATTTGACTCGTGTGGAGGAATGGATAAAAACCTAGGAAATACTCTAACAATAGTTGCTTTTTTCCTTGGCTCCCATTTGTTATCTCTTCTTCTTTTAGGATTACATATCCTTGATCTGGTTGCATCAATTAGTGTAACACCTTCCATACAAAAAGGCCTTATTTTATATCCTTCAATGAAATATTTTGTTTGTTCTTCATTGTTCTCTTCATCATTTACACTTACAAATTTGAACACCTCACATGACACTTTTAGATTGACAAACCTTAGATACTGCTCTCTACCAATGGAAGTTCACATAACATGTGACATGTCTCTTGAGCTCCAATTTCTCTTTCTATAAAATTCTCAGTCAAAAGCCTTTTGTAGGCTCTTGTAGCCAAATCATCAGCATTTTCTATGTTTGCAAGATGTATCAACATCTATTGGTATGTTTCTAAGTTTTTTTTTGGTTTTGCTACATACTTTGCAATATATTTGATTACAGCATGTTTAGAAAGAACGGGATGCCAATCTATATTGGCTCTCCACAATTGTAATATGTAGTGATTGTTTGAGTTTACTCTATCATCATTCCTAGCTGGCTCAAATTTTCTTTCACCTATTTCTATGTCTTCATATAATTTAGATCCTTCCAAATTCAATGACCAAGGAGCATTATACCTATAATTAATATGAATAAGTAATGTAGTTTTGTACATTTGAATTGTATTACTTTTCATTTTAATTTAAATATTTGAACATATTAAAATAGTTTCCTGCAAACCATTTTCCCTCTTTTCTTTATAGGCATGCACCCTCCCTACACACTGTGTGTCACTCTACATAGTTTAGTATCTCTTCATAGTCATGATCAACATCTATCTCTACAATTTGTCTTGTATTTTTAAGACATGGATGCTGAGAAATTTTTTTGAATGCCTACAAATGGAAATACAAATAAATTTATTAGCCATATGATAAACTATGTAAATAGTTTATGTCATATATTGTATGTGTATGTTTAACTTTTTCTTAACATGCCTATATGTTTCATTGATGTGTATTATGTCTAGGATTCCATGTTTGAATAATAAAATGGAAATATCTTTTTGCACTTTTTTGTTGCTCTTCATTTGACCAATCCAAGTTGTCCATATTTAGTGCTCCATGTATCCATGTGAATCCATGCACATGTGGTGAGCCTGTATGTTGCCACTCATATCTAGACCAAAAATATTTAATATTAATTCCTTTTTCCAAACTTTTTGTTCTAAACATAGAATTTCTCAAGTGCATGTAGTGTGCGACTATATGAGGATAGTCAATAAAATTTTGATTTCACCAGATTTGAGCCTCATGTGGAGTAGTTGGCAGAGTTCCTAGTATCAGTGCAAGTAAATCAAGCCAATACATATCTGTTGCACTCAAGGTGAAGAATATTATAGGATAACCTATTTGATGAAGCATATTAGTCAATTATACATTACATTTTTCCCAATATGACCTTGTACCTCTCAAAACCGCATCAACCTATCAACTAGATGGGAATATGGCATGTTTTCCATATGCTCACGCAACTCGTTGATGGTGATTGGCATGTCTTGAAAACTTCTTTTTACAAATACAGCTGATGAATTTTGTGCATGGTGTCTCATTATCATGTTCATCATGAAATATCTAAATCTCAAATGTTGACCAAAATGATGATCCCTATACCACAATAAATTCTTAACAAATTCATGCGGATGCATTCACCTCATTCATGGTTCTAACCCATTACATCTACCATAAGGGATCAATGTTGGGAATGCCATATCAAGCAATCCTGAAGTAACATATTCATTGATAGGAGATGCACCAATTCTTGGCTAATCAATTAAAGTTGTTGAATTTGCATCAGGATTATTAACCCATGCTTGAATCAATTCCATTTCTCTGTGAGCATTAGGTGGCCTAGAAGCCATTGATATAGTATGCTCAATTATATTTCCTTCATCCATCTCCATGATTGGACCCACAAATATAATTTCATTTGAATTAGAATCAAATTCCATATGAACTATTTTTAATTTGTTGAAAATATTTTCATCAAAATTTCTTGTTAGATCATTTAGAGCATTTTCATCAATTCCAACATCTGAATAAAACTTGTCATGGTCTACTTTTTATTTTAATGCCCTATACACATGATCCCTATTGACTATGAAGTTATAATTTGTGCCTCGTTGATCCCTTCAAACAATGATGATTGGAAAATCTCTTATTGAATGTGGAAAAACTTTTGAAACATATTCCACATTTTGCGAAAAACTCATCGTATGTCCTCTGTATTTATATTGACCACCCATTGCATGGGTAACTTGTAATATTGGGCTAACACATGCAATCAACATTTCTTCTACTTGAGTCAATTTTGCAAGCTCTTATGGTTGTGGCCCAGGATCCATATTATTTAAAGTTGAAAATCTATTATTCCCTCTCTCTTGTCGACATCTATTGCACATAGGACCTTCAAAGGTGTGAGATACTTTCATTCCTAGGTATCATTCTTGGAAAATATAACACATGTTTGGTGTTTTCAAGCTATCTAATTGATGAAAAATTTGCATTTGAAATCTTTTGAAATCATTGTGAAGCATTGCATTTTGGTTTTGTATGTTTCCTTGCCCACCTAAATTTATCTCATCTTCACTTCCATGATGAGGTGTTTCAGGTACACATTCTACTGAAATTGAATTTTCATTTTGAAGATTCCATTGAATATTTACACCAGATAGAGGATTGTGTCTCTTGCTTGATTGGGGATCAAGTTGTCTTGCTTCTCTTTGAGAATGATAGAGTTGTTTAGGTGTTTGATGATGATTATTTCTAGTTAATTTTGTTTCTTGTCTATTTTTTAATTCTAATTCATGTACTATTATTTTTTCCCTTCGTCTAGCATATCTTTGTCTTTCAACTTCATTGTGTCTTCTTCTTTGCTCTTCCTTTTAAACATCTATCATTTGTTCATGTCGTCATCTTCTATATTCTCTTCTATATTCTCTTTGATATTGCCTTCTCTACTCCTCTGATTCAAAATTCATTCTCGGTTGCACCATATCTAGAAAATATCTATAAATAAAGAAATTAATTAATATATTATTTTATAATTAAAGATTTATGGAACATAGAATGGAGCTCTGCAGCGGTCATGGTGGAAAACAACGGTCGAATAAGTTTTAGCACGGTGGCAGAGGACATGAGGGACCCAGCGGGAACAGATCTGGGAACCTGGACCATGTCTGGATGAAAGAACATTG
Source organism: Sequoia sempervirens (assembly GCA_007258455.2). Lineage (NCBI taxonomy): Eukaryota > Viridiplantae > Streptophyta > Pinopsida > Cupressales > Cupressaceae > Sequoia > Sequoia sempervirens. Next base: position 9,125 of record VDFB02182679.1, on the reverse strand, counting down.
GGCCCGACCATAGAATAATGCATCGAATGGTCGTTTTCCTGTGGGTCAGGTTCACGGGCATCTTTGTTTGAATAGAGGTGATGGTTTTTCATGAGGAAAGAACAAGAACGGTCAGTATAGAAATGAAGAGTTTCGCAAACCTCGGCAATAGAATGAAGCAAAAATAGGGCAAAATGATCTTCCTTGGCCGGGTAGACAAGATTCAAGAAGAAACCCTAAAGGTAGAAACGGGAAAGGAGGAGTGGCTTGGCAAAAAAAGTTGACTATTAAGGAATGGGAGGAAGTTTGAGAAGAAATACCAAAGGGTGAAAAGGAAAAACATGGCACATTTCTTCCCAAAGAAGTAAAAAGCGGAAGAACCAAAGTAGTTATTAGCTCCTCGAAACTGCAAGCACAAGTTTTGAGGCTAGAGCATTTAGGTCTACTTGGGAAATGGTTTGGGAAGAATCTCATCTAGGAATATTTGGTGAAGTGGTGGAAAGACCATTGGGACTTTGAACTGCAGTTTAAAATGCTCCAAAATGAATTCTTCTTAGTAGTTTTCCCTTCCAAAAATATCTGAGATCAAATAGTTAACGGGGTCTGGGTTTTGGATGGATGTGGCTTTTACTTAAGGCAATGATCCATCGAACCATGTGATGGATTCCCAGCAAGATTGGTACAGTTTACCAAATCTCCCTCAGGAATACTGGGCTCCTTCCATTCTTGAGGAGATAGGCAATCAACTGGGCACATTTGTTTGTGCAGAAGAAAGGAAACTGGCAAAGAAGAATCAAACCTATGTGTGCATACGCATGGAAAATAATGCAGACATGATGATTTGGAGTGAGATTGAACTCTTAACGGATTATTGGAAATGGGTTCAAAAATTAGAACGGGATTCTCTAATGCATAACAACCTGGTACGCACCTTGGGATGTAGAGTACTTAATGAAGATGCAGGGAAATCTTGTTTACTGGATGTCCCACCAGAGAAACCAAGAGCGTCAGTCTAAATCATCTCTGAAACCATAATTCCTACCCCACCAAAGGGAGGGTGCGAGAATTCATTGTCAGAGGAATGTAGGGCTTCCCCAAAAGAGGATAGGGACAACTCGAATCTTGTGGGGGGGGATCCTCTAACTGGGAATTCAAAACCATCTTCAGTGGATGAGAGAGAAGGGAGGAAGGAATTTCAAGAAGAACAAAAGGAGAGGGAGGATCAGTTTGTGGAGTTAGAAGACAAAATTCCTGAGACTTTAGAACTCTTGGGGGATAGTTGCCTGAATGTGGAATTGGATTCTCTGATAGAAGTTGGGAAGGAACTAGTGGAACTAGCAAAGGCGGTTAAAACAAATTCAGGTATGTTGGGGGTTGGACTCAACCTAGATGGGATAGAGGATATGTGGGAGGTAGAAGCCCAAGATACGACAGAGATGTTAAGTCCACAATCAAGCAAAAAGCGAAAGCTGATAGAAGAATTGCAGGCAGCCAAATCCTGACTAGGTATTCATAGAAGGGATATATTCAAACTAACTACGGACTGTGTGGATCAAAAAAAGAGGGTAGAATCACTAACCAAGAGAAGAGAAAACAGGATGGGGAGGCCAGTGGACAACAAAAAATTGACACGATGATAAAAGTAGGGAAGGGTGGAGCCCTTCCTGAATAGCAATGAAAATCTTAACCTAGAATGTTAGGGGCTTAAATGCTCCTAACAAGTGGAACCTAATTAGGCACCACATTGAAGTGAGTCAAGCAGAAATTTGTCTTTTTCAAGAAACAAAATTAGGCAGTTTAGATTTGGAGAAATTTGGCAAGAAATTGAAGGCATGGAAATGGATAGGATAGGAAGCAGAAGGGGCCTCAAGAGGCCTATTGATCATATGGAAACCATAGACAGTTTTAATAGAAGTCTTGAATTTGAGCCGACCCTGGATGGTGTGCAAGGTAAGGAGCTTAATCTCAAATCTTCATTTCAATTTAATAAATGTGTATGGCCCATTGATGTGCGTTCAGAAAAGACTAGTCTGGCAAGAATTGGATGGAGTTTTGAATGGAATGCAATAGGGCTTTAGTATAATAGGTGGGGGTTTTAATGCTATCCTTAGATAGGAAGACAAGAAAGGTGGAATAGGTAAAGCACTATAGTCCCAAAAGGACTTTTGTAACTTTGTGGAGAGAAATTCTTTATTGAAAATTCCCATAGGCAACAGACATTTCACATGGACAAACCATAGGAAAAGGTTTGGAAGCATAGCGGAAAAATTAGACCAATTCTTCTTCAAAGGAAATCTAAGTACTTTTCTTTTCTCTTTAGAGAGCAAGATAAACTCTGGGACTAGCTCTGATCATTTTCTAGTCCAATTGAAAATTGACAGGGAGAAGGGACCGATCAGATGCCCATCCAAATTCAAAATGATGTGGCTTAAAGATCCTAGAGTGATGGATTTACTTGAATAATGGTGGAAGGAATGCTCCCCAGAGGGTTCAAGCTTATTCAATGTGACCACAAAGCTAAAATATCTAAAGCAGTGACTCAAACAATGGAACAAAGAGAGTTTTAAGAATATTTTTAGAGAGAAAGCGCAAACAAAGGAAGAATTATAATTCTTAGCAGATGAAATTACGAAAAGAGGGATGAATGAAGCTTGAAACATGAAAGAAAAGGAACTAACCAACAAGCTTAATGACATCCTGGCCAAAGAAGAAGTCTTTTGGAGACAAAAATCCAGAGAAGTCTGGTTAAAAACAAGAGATAGAAATTCAAAATTCTTTCACAACTCCACAAGAGCAAGGAGGGAGTTCAACAGAATATCATAGTTGAAAGATGGGGATGGTAGACTGATGGAAGATGTGAAGGAAATCAAGGATTCAATGGTTACTTATTTTTAGAACCTACTCAATGATTGGGAAGTATCAAATTGGAATGCCCAGAATGTCTCCTTGCAATTCATTCCGAAATTGATTTCCCAAACTCAAATGAGAGCCTTGAATGCCAAATTCTCCAAAGAGGAAGTGAAAGAGGCAATCTTTGGGATGCAATTAGAAAATGCTCCCAGACCGGGTGGATTTCTGGCCGGTTTTTTTCAGAGATGTTGGCACTTTCTGGGAAAGGATGTATGGGAAGCCATAGAAGATTCCAGGTTGAACAGAAGGGTTTTAAAGGAAGCAAATAACACTTTACTACCTCTCATTCCAAAAAAAGAGAAACCAGACTATTGGGAAGACTTTTGCCCAATATCGTTGTGTAATATGATTTACAAAATATTGGCCAAAGTAGTAGCTAACAAATTGAAGAAGATTCTTCCCACAATAATATCTGAGGAACAAACAGGCTTTGTCCCAGGATGCTCAATTTTAGATGGGGTGATCATTGCTCAAGAAGTCATACATTCAATTCAAAAATTGAATAAAATGGCAATGCTGTTGAAATTAGACATCAAAAAAGCATATGATAGAGTGAACTGGAGATTCCTCTTCAAGGTAATGGAAGCCTTCAGTTTTCAGAAGGTATGGTTAGATTGGATTTTCGAATGGGTGGATAGTCCATGATTTTCAGTATTCGTAAACGGTTCTCCGGAGGGATATTTCATAGTGTCAAGGGGGTTGAGAAAGGGGGATCCTCTATCCCCATTCCTGTTTATAATAATGGCTGAAGCATTAGGGAGATCAATTGAAAATGCAAGGAGGTCTGGATGGATTCAAGGTTTGCAAGTCACTACCAGTCTACCCAACATCACACACCAACAATTTGCAGATGATACAATTATTTTTGGTGAAGCAACATAAAAGGAGGCACAAAGGTACAAAAAAATGCTCGAAGATTACTCTAGGGCCTTAGGGCAAGAAGTAAGGCCAAATCAGAGATATTTTTCTTTAACGTAAATTTCCCTAGTGAGGTTCAAATTTTGAGAATTCTAGGATTCAAGATGGGGCAATTTCCATGCAAATTTCTAGGTCTACCACTGGACAAAGGCACCAAAAGTAACAATGCCTGGAGCTCAATGGTGACTAGATGTAAGGATCAAATATCCTCGTGGAAAAATAGATGGCTCTCTTGGGCAGGAAGATTAACCTTGTTGAAATTAGTGCTCTCAACCCTTCCAATATATATGATGTCTTGTCTACAGCTATCCAGTGGAGTGAGCACAGATCTAAATAAGGTAATGAAGGATTTCTTCTGGAAAGGCAGTTTAGAACAAAAGAAAATTCCCCTCATAAAATGGTGAAAGGTTTGTGAGAAGAGGGAGAAAGTTGGGACTAGTTTGAGAAATGTTCTTAGCCAAAACAAGGCATTGGGGGAAAAATTAGCTTGGACTATTCATTCTCAGCTGGATCTTAAATGGGTAAAGATCGTCAGAGAAAAATATCTGGAAGCAAATCCGTATTACTTCCTTTCCGCGAAATCCTTACCATCTGGGTCTCGAGTTTGGAACTTCATCAAAAATTGCAAAGAACTAATAATAGATTTCCTTACATGGGAGGTGAAGGACGGAAAGGAGGCTTTATCCTGGGAAGGCTCATGGGAAGGACATCCAGCATTAGCCGACATCCCAGAACTATCAATAGTAAAGGAGAAGACTAAACAAATCTGGGGTTCAAAATTTAGGGATTACATAGATCTCATGGAAGATACAGTGGATGGCCACATTAAGTGGAAATTGGTGAGAAGTCTGGAATTGGGAGGCCAAGAAATTGAAATATTTGAGAAAGAAATATCAAGTCGAAGGATCTGGAGTATAAAGGGGAATGACCGAATACGATGGGATGTTGCACCAAACAAGGTTTATTCGGCCAAGATAGGCTATAACATGCTAACATCCTCAACTGAAAAAAATCCAGAGTTCCCTCAAAACCTTTGTTGGAACAAGGTTTGCTTACCGAAAGTTGGGATTTTCACATGGGCCGCAGCTCAAGGAAGAATTCTCATAGGAGATAGGTTTACTAAATTAGGTTATCATGGCCCAACCAGATGCTCTCTATGTCAAGAGGCTGAAGGAACTGTGGATCACTTACTCATGAATTGCAAGTTCACCCATCAAATGTGGTGTCAGTTGTGCACAAAGCTGAAGTAGGCAACTGTATTCCCTAACACTCTACTAGCATGCTTAAATTATTGGCCAAGCAGTGATCATAGCTCCATGTTTGGAGATCTCTGGAAGATGAGTCCTTCAATTCTAATATGGGAAGTTTGGAAGGAGAGAAATAGATGTCTATTTTAGCTTAAAGAGATGTCGATCCCAAGGCTTCAATGCAAGGTAGAGGCAAGCATTGTAGAACTTTTCAATTCACAGTTGATGGTCAAACAAAAGAAATTCAATTTCACTAAATGGGATGCCTAGATCATGAAACAATGGTTTGGAATCAAATCCCCTCCATTGGCTTGCTCAGGAAATGTAGCCTCCTCAGAACAACCCAATAAGACTCAGTGGATCCCCCCTGAGCAGGGGTGGGCCAAACTAAACTTTGATGGAGCTTCTAAAGGGAACCCAGGCCTGTCTGGGGTAGGTTGCATAATAAGAACTAGCACAGGCTCAACCCTAGGGAAATTAGCCTAGCCTCTAGCAAAAGGAACAAATAATGTAGCCGAATTCCAAGCTCTTCTGCTTGGACTAAAACTGAGCAAGGAATTAGAAATCAAAAATTTGATTGTCGAAGGAGATTCAACTTTGGTCATAAATGCTCTAAGGACAAGATAGATCCACAATTGGAAATTAGGGGTGTATTTGGATGTGGCACTAGAGCAGCTAAGAAATTTTCAACAAGTGGTGTTTAACCATATTTTAAGGGAAAGAAACACAGAAGCAAATCTTTTGTCTAATATGGGAGTAGTTGGACCCAACTTTAAAGAATATCTTTCAGGGTAATTCCCAGTGGGTGGTAGGGTGGGCTCCCTCCACCCCTCATTTGGTCATTTGTCAAGCCATCATAGGGTGGACATGAGGTGGTGGTTGGGATGGACACGATGTTCGCAGAGTGGCAATGTCTTATCACTCCAAGCCTCTTTAAATTAGCTAAAGGGAGGTGAAGGGGATTAAATTAAGTTGGTTGCTCATGAAGATAGGGGAACCCTTGGCATCTGACAGGTGGAATGAATGTCACAGGATTTAAAGTGTTGTTAGCTTGACATATAGGGCACGGCAAGTATGGAAGCAAAAGTTGAAGGGCCAAGTGGCAACTCACTTCACACGAAGTGATAGTTGTATGTAGGCGGAAGGACGAAGGCCGTAGGATACTGTCATGGCAAGGATGATATGCTCACCTTGCCATTATTCAAACTCACGTGTAAGGGCTCGGCTTTACATCTCATGGGCTTATTAAATGTTCTGATGAAGTCATTGTTAATGTATGGTCTTTGAAATCTGGTTTGTCTTTTGTCTCTGTGCAGGGAATGACCATTAAAAGTGTTGCAAATGGCAAGGATGACGAAGTCGTATTCATCATCTCCATTTCGGTGGTGGGGGCTAGAATCTTTTGGTGTTGATACACCAGTCTCCTTGATGGCCATGGAGAGGCAGATAGCCTTTTGGGAGGTTATGGATCAGAGGTTAAAGTGAATTCTACTCGAGGATGACCTGGTGTCATTAGTAGCTGTCAAAATGGTTCTTGGCAAAGGACACTTGGAAAGAAAGGAATTTTCCAGAGACAATGCTCATATCTCCTCTCGGTTTCTAGCAGTGATTTTGGACCTGGACATCCCGAAGGTGGAGGTAAAGGAAATGATGGTGCGTCTCTTCTGCGAGGACTTGCTTGGGGGTCTAGAGACGACATTAAAAGTGGTTATCAAAGGCAAAGGAATCCCGCGCCCCATAGACCTGGACCTCCTATGGGAGACGGATGACGCAATTAAATTCTTTCCCTTCATCCTAGACATCAAAGGACCAAAACTGTTGAGGCATAGAATGATAGCAGCCATGGCTGTGGAATTTTTCAAGAGAAAGTTGAAGCTTGTGCCGGAGGAAGGACTGGAATGGATGGAAGATTTCATAAGGTTTGCAGAATTAAATGGTTTTATGTGAGCCTTGGCCTCTGTGTCTAAATTTTTTTAAGTTTTAAAATTTAATAGCTTGTCAAACTTTGGTTGGTTTTTTAGTAATAGTGCAGTGGCACTGTAACTTCATTATCAGATGGTTGAGGCTCAGCCTCCAACCTAATTTTTTTGTATTGATGCTTATAGTAGTCTGTTTCTTGAAGCTTGCAATGGGATTGTAGATGTTGGAATGGTGGAATTTTGTCCCAGATTGGAATGTTTTTTTGTTCGGCTCGGTGTCCAAGAAGGACCTTTAATCCCTGCTTAGCAGATGCATGTATACTTTTATAAAATCAATATAAATCCTACCTTTCGTATCAAAAAAAAATTAATATATTATTTTATGATTGTAGTAGTTTAGAGGCTTGGATTTCTAAAATTAAATTTGTTGAATGGCAAATCTACTTTTATATTATATGGTTTTCATTTTGCATCAAACAATATAGCAAAAGAAAGATTCTAAATAGAATTCAAGTTTACATGACTATCGAATAAGAAGTCTCTAGATGAGAGCATACGATGGTAGTTTAAAGGTTAAGAATTATCATGTTGGCAGCAAGCTGCACAACAAACAAAAGAAACTATAATATGGTCTAAGTTTTGGATGACTATTGTTAAATGACTATCAAGTAAGAAATGTAGTTCAAATATAATTAGAAAGTATAAAAAAGAATTTAAACTTAACAAACTAATTAAATTATATTCACTTTTAGAAAGAGAAAAAAACATTCATATATTAAAAATTGTAATTGTATTGTTTTATTTCAAAATGATTTCTAATTAATGCATCCTAAATGTGTTATATAAAAAACTTTAATTATTTTGAGTAATCTATGAAGATGTTGAAGGAAAAATGACATGAAATTAGAAATTAACTCACCTTAAAGCATGAAAGATTCCTCTGTGGGGTGCAAAAAATATGAAGATTTGGTGAAGAAAGGCTACAATCCTTGCACAATGGAGTATAAATGAGTAAAACATTTTTAAACAAAAAAATATGATTTGAATTATCTTAGAATTCTAATAATAAATTATATATGTAAAATAAGTAATTTATTTTAAAAGTTAATTTTTTAACAATTTTAACATCATTAACAATGTAAAAAATAATCATGTTATCAATTTAAATGCCATTTTTTCTTCAATTAATTAATTTTTGGAAATCATATTAATTGCAAAGTGATTATCTTAGAATTCTAATAACAAAGTATATGTGCAAAATAAGTAATTTATTTTAAAATTTATATTTTTAAAAAATTTAAACAAATGATTTTTTATTAATAAATAAAATAATCACACTGAGAGGCATTCTATAGTGGCAGCAAAGGGAGCATATACATTTTTTGAAACTCAATGTAATTTGACGTTCTCTTGCCTTGATGGTGAGTGTTGGTGCAATGATGAGTGTTGGTGGTTGTTGTCGGTTGGTATATTTAATTTGAGTAATGTCTGAAGGTGGCAATGTCTATATAAAAGATGTGTTTTAGATTATGGAATCGTGGATTTAGAGACGTATCTGACAAGGACATCAAAAAATATTTATAGTGAACTGCATTAGATTTTGCTAGGCCCTCTACCCTAGAATGGTTGACGTGGTGTAAACAATGGCTCATATTGGGTTAATTTCATAATTTGGATGATGTGGCACAAACGTTACAAAAAATTTTGCTACATTAAGTTTCCCTCTGTAACCTACCCACTCTTCCACCATTATTAGATTCAATTCAAATTGAATTATAATGCAGTATAATTTTTCATGCATTTTGAATTTCATAAGACGAATTTGAAATTGAATTGTTCTACACCGTTATCTTGAATTTTATTGACAAGTTCAAAGAATGAAATTTCTGAGGTGCTAAGGCCAATACGACATTTACCAACAGTGAGTTGAGGATTCAAAGATTTTAATCTGTAAGTTTTCTCTCGAATAGAAAATTCGTGGTTTCTAGAAAAAGTCAGTTGTTTGTCATGGTTTATGCATTCCCTTTTATTTTGACTTAATGCAAATTTAATTTTCTAAAAGTCCAAAGGAGTTGATAACTAAATAACATGTTTAGATGATGACTGATTTTATGAACCCACATCAAGAACTGGTTTTGTACATACTATTGTG
>VDFB02182678.1:20000-37050 GCA_007258455.2 Sequoia sempervirens | reverse complement strand
ATTCAAAATTTCAAGTTTTGTACGGCAGAGAAAGCGGATTCTCTGTGTATTTTCTGCAGGATGAAAATTAATCTCTTTGTGTACAGTTTTTTTCCCTGGAACTTGTTTTACTAAAGATTAAGGACGATGGAAGTTTAAATTTTTGGTTATGTTTAACTGCTTGATACTCACGTCCTTCTCTGAGACTTTACTAAAATAATGTTTGTTTTGGTCTTTCTTTGATGGAATGAAATTTGCCAGCCAGTATGTTTATTTCTAAGAAAGTACAATGTGTCTATGTGAAAGAGGTCAGAATGCTGGGATGGTGTTTTGGAGGACGAGAAGGGAAACTACAAGGTTTTTGTTGAGAGGAAATTTCATTAGGTTTTCTGTTAGGTGTGTAAAAAATGGCCTCTGGGATTCAGTCTTCAGCAGTTCATGTGCCTGTTGGCTCTATTTATCCAAGCATTAGGAATAATAATTATTGTTTTACGCTGCAAGGATGCTGTCTCTCTGCATCTTCAAGAAGTTGCCATTCAGTTGATCCATTATCATCATTGATTCTGCGTCTGCCGACAAGGTCAATGGCTGGGGCCATTGCTTCTTCTCAGCTACAATGGAGTAACAGCACAGAGCCAAGCAGAGTTATATCTGGTTTATGTCTTGACCGTCATGTCGTGAATGGACATTTTGGTTTACGCATGGAGAGTATGGGAGAATGCACAAGGCTTCTGTCTAGACAGCCTAAAATGGTACCTTATTCCAATGTTGCAGGATATTTCCGGAGACCCCAAAGAAGTAAGCATTCTGTAAAATCAATCTTGGCATCGCTTGCTTCGTCTAGCAGACAGGATCCCTTCTTGGATTTGCATCCTGAAGTTTCGATTCTTAGGGGGGATGGACGAAATATGATTGGCCCCTCAAAGAAACAGAATGCAAATAATGTGCCTTTTCCATTGGAGGATTCTTCTCCCCCTGTCAATAATAATGCAGCCAAAATCAAGGTGATAGGAGTTGGCGGGGGTGGGTCTAATGCTGTGAATAGGATGATTGAGAGTGAACTGAAGGGTGTGGAGTTTTGGATTGTCAACACAGATGTACAGGCCTTGAGAATGTCACCCGTGTACTCTGATAATCGTTTGCAGATTGGAAAAGAATTGACAAGAGGACTTGGTGCAGGGGGAAACCCTGAGATTGGAATGAATGCTGCCAAAGAGAGTCAGAGTGCAGTTGAGGAAGCTGTTTCTGAGGCAGATATGGTCTTCGTGACGGTAAGCTTGGAACTTCTAACCGACCTTCACAGTAAGTGATTATCATCATCAGGAAGACTTAAAAATGAAATAATTTTTACTCAGGAATAAAAGAATGCATTTGACTAATGAGGTTAAAATTTGAAGAAATGAGGACCTTATTATTTTAGGTATTGATTTAAACCAGGAAATATGAATAGTTCAAGACTTATTTAAATTTTAGCTTTTATTTTTGATTTTTTCATCAAGATTTGCTTAGGTAAGTTTCGTCAAGTTCTTATCTTAGATCTTTCTTTATGCCCCTAAATTTAGATGTTTTGTCGCAAGTCATTTTATTCACTTCAAAAATTTTAGAAAAAAAAATGAATTGAGTAGACAAATGAAATAATTTCTTCGATTTTTTGTGTCATTGAGTAGACAAATGAAACAATTTCTTCTATTCTATTGACACATACTAGTTTACTGAATGGAGTTGCATCACTTATAAAAAATAATGATATTATAAAACCAACTACTCACACTGAAAGACACAAAGAACAATGAATAATTGTAGTGTCAAATAAGTCCAAACCTATTCAAGCTCAAGGGGAATATGACAGCATTATCTAATAACTCATCATTGTCTAATCAGAGATGGTGCCTGTAGAGCATGGTATATGGCTTGCTCAGAACTCCCATGGAGTCGTTTCTTCAGTGATCAGTTGCTTTCAGCTCAACTGTACATGGGGATGCAACATATATGATTCCACGTCATAAGTAAATAAGTGACAAACTTGATTTACACCTTAGACCTTATAGTCCATGCTTTTGGTATGGCTTCAACAACATCTGTCCAAGTTTGTAATGATGCTACTAACCAGATGAAGTGTGTTATGAATGAATTGAACACTGATCATGAAGGATTTAATGAATTGTAATATTCACATTATAACGGTCGTCCTTTCAACCTGTGATTTTTTTGCATCAAGACTCTCCCTTGCTTGACTGGACCACTTTTGGACTGTGCCTCACCAAAGAATAGTTTTCCACGTGACTTTAAGGCTTATAACAGGTTTATGCATAACGAGGAGGCTTTTATTTAAAGATGCATGGTATCAACATCTATTCATGAATAACAGTTCAATTTTTATGTTATTTTTATGCATATGCTTACAGTTATTGATGATCATCCATATGTCCCCAAGTTTAACATCACTTCAGAGCCGTAAATGTTTTCAGGGACATGTAAATTAAGCATAAACATAAGGCCAAGAATATGTCCAATTCCATAATTAGCTGTTTGTTGGTGATTTGCAATATTTTTATTGATTATATGAATCTTTAAAAGATACGACCATCATTAAGACCTTTAGCATGCAATTAACTTAGCACAAAATGTTGAAAGTGGGGGTCAGGGTTGCTGAGTTCATCATATGCAAGTATCATCATTTTTACCCATAAATTGACCTTATGTAAGCATGATATCATCATTGTACAATTGTCTAGAATACGTAAAGACTTGTTGTTTATTATGCCTTTTCATTTGTCATCACTGTTAAAGTTTGTAAACTTTGATTCATTTGGGAGGTCAAAACAATTTGAGAATCCAGAATTTTCAAAGCAATTTGGTAAAATTTCTATAGGAGTTGAAAAATCCGGATAGAATCAGACAAATCTAGCCTGTCCACAAAATCTAGATCCAGTTGGATTTGAACCAAATTTGTCTGGATTTGGTATCTATGTTCATCATCGATGGCCACAACACAAATTTCATCATCTAAAACATTGATAATTTTGGCCAGCAAAGTTATCAAAATCGATGGCACAGAAGTAGTTGCAAGAACAAATTGGAGGTAAATGCATAAGTTTCTCCTTTCAGGATTTGAGGGCTATAAAGTATACATAATTTGAGAACTACATATAGAAAAAATTGTCAAGTCTTTGTTGTTATCCGAATTTTGTGTATTTGGGATCTGTTATAAGAAGGGACGCTTCCTACTCAACAAACTATTATAGCCAACACCAATAGGATGATTACATTCTTCGGAGCCTTACTAGGTGTAGAATTTTGTCTTTGATGATCCTCATCACTAATGTCAATGTTAATACTTCCCTTCCATTGTCTCTTAAGTTTCTTAATCAATTGTTTTTATATATTTTGCATGTATACGTATTGGATCTAACTGGAATCTCCTTGTGTGTGTGTAATGTAGGGAATTAATCAGAGAAGTGATATTTTGTGTGTGTGTGATGTAGGGAAAATTAATCAGAGAAGTAATATTGTGTGTGTGTGTAAAACATAGGGAAAGTGTGTGGGTGTGTGTGTATAATGTAGGGAAAATTAATTAGACAAGTAATATTGTGTGTGTAAAACATAGGGAAAATTAATCAGAGAAGTAATGTTCTTAGAGGTTATTTTTAAAACCCTCAAAGCAAAAGTGGCATTGCCAGAGGCAGAAATGACAATTTGGAAGTAGACTATAAAAAGGTCACCAACTTTGTGAATAATTTCAAAAGTGTTCTCTCCTAGCTCCAACTCTTGCCCAATTTTATTGCTATACATCGCTTGTCTCTCTTTCTGTTGAGGAGAGGTTGTGGATGCCCATGTGAGAAGGTTTTTTCCTTGCCAAAAGATTGGCAAACACCATGCTCAAAGGCATGATGGCCTCAGTCACATAGCAGGAACTAGTTGAGCTGCATGAGAAGGATTAGGCCGTGCTCATACAGGTGGAAGTAAGGATTACGAGGGGTCGTAGTTAGAAAATTAACTGTAGAAAATTAAGGTGCAAGTGGGCTGATAGAAATAAAGTAAAAGTAAATGAAACAGCTGTAAAGGGTAGATGGCAACGATCTAAAAGCGGATGGGCGGTTGGAACAGCTGTAAATGGTAGATACTAGATAGAAATAAATAAAAGTAGATTGATGGGTAGGAAGATTGAATGTCTCCTATGTAAGTATGCATTTAAAAACACACTTAGTAATATAGTCATATCAAAAAACCCCAAGGTCCTTTATCTTCACTGTTCTTAAGTTGCCATGATTAAAGTTTGGTAACTTTGTATCAAGCTTAAAAGGTCTTATGATAGTTTAATCACGTGTATAACCTGTTATACAGGCGGGCATTAGTTCCTTATCAGTCATGTCAGGGCTAGTTTATGCTGGGTATGTAATTTCCCTTTTGGATATTTCAACAAATTCTTATTTTTTTCTTGTGATTCTTTTGCAATACTGGAATATTAACAAAATACTAAATAACAGCATACAGTACTGATTCATAAAATCTTCTAAACCTAACTGAAATGTTTATTTTAGTGAAATGAAAACCCACAAAATGCTGATGACAAATGCAATCCTAATAATAGAATTGGTACTGCAGAAACTCCCATAATATTTAGAATATTTAAATAACAATAATATCATATAGATGCTGCAGTCCAATTACAAGCTCAGATATAAGTATTTTTATGAGGTAAGGTGGTATGGCTACTGAAGTAGAATAGTATGGCGGCTAAAAAACATTTTGGAATATTATGGCCCCTTTTCAGCATAGTATGACAGCAAATAAACAACTATTTCACGATAATATGCGTCATGCCTCTCTTTGACTTAGTACGGCGGCCAAATAATATTAAGCATACCATCACAAGATGTACGGTGGCCCAACATCAGTTAATATAACTAAGCCAGCAATGGTACAGAATAATATTAACAAAGGCAAGATTTGCTACTCAATATCAGATAGAATATATTTCTTTGAAAAGCTTCCACATATTTGAACTTATTTTGAAATCTTCAATAAAATACAAATCTCAACAACAAATTGAAATTGAATAAACGGAGAATCACCTCAAATGGAAAAGAGGGTTTTCATCCTTTAGATTCCTTGAACCAAAGGGTTTTAACTTTTTGTCCTTGGGTATGGAGATGTGTAATGCCCCCTATCTTGTTTTGCCCTAGAATTTGCCTATTGATCACAAATTGCAATAAATTAGGGTTAGGGTTTTCACCTTATTAAATAAATATCTCTTTAATGATGTAATCTTGGATTGAATCCTGCATTCACCACTTGAACAACATTCGCAAATATGTATGTATGCTTGTTAGGTTTAGATAGTTGCATCACATTCATAGATTATTAGTAATCCCACACATTAGAAAATTGGGAGAAGGGACATGATGGGTCCACCCGAAGCCATATGCCAAGCCTAAGAGGGTGTATACCACAGCCCTCCCCCTTGGCAACTTGTACTTGCTTTCCCCATCAAGGCCTCGACTCTTGAAAGACACTTGCCATCTTGAGGAGTTGGATGGGGGCCATAAGTGGGTAACTTGGCTCTCTGTGTAGGGCCCTCTGGTTGGCTACCTACTAGCCTTGTTATCCCCTTTTGCTTACACCCCAGGCCCTTCCTTCAAGGTGGGTTCCAAACAATCAAACACATCTTGTATTCTATCATAGAGATCACACATTAAATATTCCTCTATTATGCATGGCAATATACGTACAGATATAAGATAATGAATTGCAGAAATACACTTGAATATAGGATAGATCTGATATACTCCTGTTTATGTATATATATCCGATAATAGTAATCTTTTGTGATACACGGGTCTGGTTCTCTTCTCTTTCCGATTTGTATGTCTTTTCTCTTTGATCAATGATGTATCCTCCTAAGATCTGCCCTTAATGTTTAGAGGATATTGTTAGTGTAAATCAAGCACATAAGAATCTATTATTCATATTCATATTAAAGAAACATAACAACTGACAAGGATCAATAATTGCTGCAAGCATCATTATTGCATATATATATATATATATATATGTATGTATATATATGTATTTATATGTATTTATATATATTAATAATTATATTTAATTTTACTTCCCTAATTATATTCTTGTCAAAGATACTTATTCCAATATATGTATTCCCTCTGCTGTAGTTTCCAGATTTCACCAAATGCAGATGTATTTCTCCATCTCTCTCCATGATCCCTTTCACAAGTGAAGTATGCCCCTTTATATCCCATTTGGGGGAAGAGTCACCTCCTTTTGATTAGCAGCCTTACATTTGTAAGGGACACATCCCTTCCAACATAAGCGCTGCTTTCCTTAACTATGCTACTTGATAATAATCGCTGCATTCCTTAATAAATAAAGTTCTGTCTTTATTACC
Source organism: Sequoia sempervirens (assembly GCA_007258455.2). NCBI lineage: Eukaryota > Viridiplantae > Streptophyta > Pinopsida > Cupressales > Cupressaceae > Sequoia > Sequoia sempervirens. The sequence continues at coordinate 30,662 of VDFB02182678.1, read as the reverse complement.
TGCCTCCCAAATGATATCATCGCTGCTTCTAAGGTATCTGTTTGTTACTGCTGGTCGCTGCCTTTTGGTAGATTAATACCTACCTTAATAAGAATTGCTGCCGCAGCCACTCCCTTAATAACATTTGCTGCCTTCAATCACTTTTTTGTATTTGTATTTCCTTATTTTATATTTACATATTTTATATTAATATAGTATATATTCATTTATATTAGTTTTTATATATTTTATTTAATATTTATTATATTATAATGATTATAATAATATTTAAATTTATATTAGTTTTCTTTATATATTTATAATATTTATTATATTATAATAATTTAATATTTATATTTATATTTTTAATATTTATTTTATTTATTTATTTGCTTTATAGTTTAGTGTTGCAATTTTGGGGGCATGACAAGATGAACATAAATGCTCAAGCTTCGTATAAGGGTTTGATAACAATAACAGGGATAATATCTTTTGTGCCCAACTCTTCCCTTTATAATATTATATCTACCCTTTTAATTTGAGTTTCCTTTTCCCATCTAACATTTCCCTAAAGGTGTTCAAAAATACTTTTTAATAAAATAATACATTAGGTCCACATTAATAAAATAATAAATAATACACAAATCTATTTTACAACGTTATCAAAGTAAAGTTACTGGGGCAACTTAAACTATTATTAAATTATTTCCCTAACTTTGCCCCTTAGCCTATGGGAAATAAGAAATAGGCTTCAAATCTTCCAAATATTTTAATTCTGAAAAAGGGACATGACAGGGTAGTTGGTTGACTCATGGTTGTATATCTTGCCCGTTTTATAATGAAAATTGGCACTCTACCTCTATGGCTATTTATGGCGGTTTCAAAAATTTCAAGGTTTGTGTCAATTGTTCTTTTATTATTTTGGGGCGGGGCTGCCCAAAGCCAATCCCCATTAATTTAATAAAATTATTAAAATAGAAAGACATTTTCTTGTGTGTGCGAATGATGGGATCCTCCAGCTTTGGGGACAAAACTTCTTAGGGGGGAGGGTTTGTTTTATGCCTAGTACAACATACTTTACGTTATAATGTAATAAGCAATTTGCTAAAGCTCATAAATTTGTGTGCTTTGTTGTCATTGAAGGACAATAGAATGTTATACTTTGGGTGTAAGAAGTTGCTTATGTGACTGCAAGTTGACTTAGTAATTGAGGAATGACTAGCGTTTCATTCCTTCTTTTGTTATAACAGTAACTTCTGGACCCATTGTATCAATTTAGACCTAAAGCTTTTGCAATCCATGATGTTGAGAAAACTATACTTCTAAATAAATTGCAAAGAATTGTTGAAATGATTGATGTTTCAAACCACACTTTGTGGTCCATCAAGATGAATGATAAAAAACATATGGGGACTCCTTAAATTTATAATCCAAATTGCAATATGGTGTATAGATCCAATATTAGCACCTTTGAATAATTAATAATGCCCATATATGACATTAAATAAAAGGAAGAGGCATTATTATTACGCTAAAATCATTAATTAAAACTGTTATGAGTTTTTATTAATTGAATAATTTCTCTTTATGTCTTGTTAGGCGCTCGACCATCATCTTGTTTGAGATTAATAGGACATTTCCTAATTGTACTTACTTGATGTTCATTTTCTTGTAGTGTTCCTCCCTCACCAAGATTTTTCCTTGTTATTACAAATACAAAAGAGGACTTGTGGGCATATTTTTGCTCTCGTCGTACTTTGGAGAAGTCTTTCCTATGTTGCTGTTTGGATTTGCAACTGCAATTTGTTTCACAAGTGTGCAGGGATCCTTTTATTTCTTATGTTTTGGTTTAAATATGCTTATTGTGAATGCAAGTATACTTCATGAACATCTCCAAATCATAGCACTTGTTGCATTTTCATGATAAGAAATACATGCCAAATTAATTGTTTAATGTGATAGTATTTCCCATGGATGGCATACTCGTTGAGCCAAATGAAGGGTGAGTTTTAGCGGCATTTACTTGCCAGAAGGACTCGTTGAGTTTATGGTGATTTGACAGAAAAAACTTGCCAAACTCATTAAAAATGCAAAACATGAAAAAAATGAAGAAAAAAGTGGAAAAAATAGTCAAAAGGTCACGATTTTGCCCTATAAAGCAGGGTGGCATCAAGCAGGAGGGAGGTAAGACTCTACGAGCTTATCCTCTTCATCACTCATATTGTCGTCTATTGAAGTGGCCTTTTATGTTATAATCCATATTTAGTGTTTAAATAATCCAATGCTTAATAAGCAGTTATGTCTTTTTATAGTGTGTATTGTAGATAGTAATTTCATATCCAAATGCCAATCATTTGCTATGCATTACATAGATGCCTTAAAATATTCGATGTGCAATATATGCGGTTCAGTCAAAGAGAAAGCAAACTGTCTTAATGACATTACTTTTGTTTGGAAACTGACAGGCAGGTATGGGTGGTGGTACTGGTACTGGAGGTGCACCTGTAATTGCAGGAATAGCAAAGTCTCTTGGCATATTGACTGTTGGAATTGTCACCACTCCTTTTTCTTTTGAAGGTCGTAGGCGAGCAGTACAAGCACAAGAAGGAATTGCTGCCTTGAGAAATAATGTGGACACTTTGATTGTAATTCCAAATGATAAGTTATTAACAGCAGTTTCACAATCTACACCAGTCACAGAAGCTTTTAATTTGGCTGATGATATTCTTCGGCAAGGAGTTCGTGGAATCTCTGACATAATCACGGTAGGCAAGGCATAAATTCAGGGTGATTTTGTATATACAGTTGTTACTCAGTTGGAGCACATTTGTAAATTCATCTATTAAAGAGTCATCTTTTGATAGTAGTTAAAAACTTGTTCCAGGTGATTGCACCTATTTGTTTGTAGATAATATGCAATGTAAGTGCTGATTGCATCATCTATGAGAGAATTCCTAGAGGCTTTCCAATTTGAACTGAATCACAGGAAGGATACATTTTCATCCAGACTTTCAAAGGATGTTAAATTTTATTCTACATGATGAAATTTTGAATGTGTCCTAAGTACATAAAATTACCAGACTATTTCTAATAAATAAGGAAGATGTTCTGATTATCTGACACTTTTCTTGCAGGTTCCTGGGTTGGTTAATGTTGACTTTGCTGATGTTAGAGCTGTTATGGCAAATGCCGGGTCCTCTTTGATGGGAATAGGCATTGCAACTGGTGATTTTTTAAATATTATTTGTCTTTCAGAAAGTTGTGTTGATATTTGTTTTGTATATTATTGCTTTTTTACAGAATTTCATTTTAAATTTTCTTCAGATTTTTTTTGTTTTATGTTTCTTCATTTTTCTTACTGTGGAAACCAAGTAACAAATTGCTGCCTTCAATTTTTGCTATCTACAGTTGTAAAAAATTTAACTTTGAATTTATGTTTAGGGTTATTATTATTTTTGCCTTTAATAGATTTTTCATATTGATAAAGCATACAAATATAGCTCAATGAGCATCAATGCAACTAAGAATATAAAGTCTTAACACCTTACACAGGGCTTCATACGACTAATGCAACATACTTCATCACAATTCCATCACAAGTGTATGGCCATCAAAATATAAACAAAAATATACACAGTTAATACTGAGTCCATTACATAATCAACAATAATATAACAGCAGCAAGATTGACCACAGCTAAGTACCCCATTAACAAAGTCCTGTTGTGACCTAATTCACACCTCGCCCCATTGCAAATGGGGACCCTCATCTTTTGCTTTTTAGGGTTTTGTTGTTGCATCTTGGTTTTCTTCTGGTCTCCGTTTGGGGTTTTGAGTTTGAATTTTGAAAGGTCACCCGAGTCAAGCAAATGAGTTTTAGCCTGGATCACTGTGCAAACATCGCCATCATGCTTAGAATGCCTGGGAGATGAAGATCGACTGTCATTTCAATCAATTCCGACACCTCCCAGTTTTTAGGGTTTTTTCACTCTGGCCCCCTATTTTTTAGGACCTACTTTTTTGGCACTTTTGGGCAATTTTGAGATCCCTATTTTTTAGGGTCTATTTTTGGAAAGTTGCTATTTTTTGGAATATTTCTATTTTTAGAAAGTTTCTATATTTGGAAAGGTCATGAGTTTCGAAAATCCACTCAGAAGTTCGAAAAGATCAACGAAACTCTCAGAAAATGGATTTGAAAATTTTTGGATTCATCGCGAAATTCTGGAAAAAGTTAAAAATCTGGAAAATTGTTCAAAAATCTCAGAAAAATGGTGGAAAATCTAAAAAACCAGTCAAGAAATCTGAAGAAATCTGAAAGGATCATGGATAAATCTGATAAATCATGGCAAAGTGGCCTAGGTATGACTGAAAATTCATGGAGGAGACTGAAACCTGTGAGAAATTTGCCTAAGTATGGAGTTTAATCAGCATAGAGAAATGGCAAGCTACAAGTCCCAGTCCGCCCTCAAAAGGAAGAAGCAATGGCAGGGAATTCAATGAAGTCCGACCTGCACAATGGAGGATGGCATAAAGTCATGATAAGTCCGCCTTGGACAAAAATGAGGAATGGCAAGACACAAGGGTAAGTCCGCCCTTGTGTGGCAATGAAAAGAAGCAAGTTTGCTTCAGCCAAGAGATGGAGAGTGGCATGAGAATGCAGCAAGTCCGCCTTCCAATGGCCTGACATTTGATGAAGTCCGCCCTCCAAAGCAATGAAGATGGCTAGCCACTTGACAAAGTCCGCCCAGCAACATGAGGTGAATGGCAAGACATCCAATGAAGTCCGCCCTTGAGTGGCCATACATAAGCTAAAGTCCGCCCATGTTCAAGTGTCCAATGGCAAGGCCATGAAGGAAGCCCGCTCAACTAAATGGCAAGGAAAGTTGCCAAGTCCGCCCAGCCATATGTAGAAATGGCCCAAACATATACAAAGTCCGCCCTTGGAAAAGAAAAATTTGTCTAAGGCATAGCCAAGGAAAAGCATTAAGTGGCAAGGGAATCAACAAAGTCCGCCTACCCCAAAAGACTATGGCATGAGAAGTAATGAAGTCCGCCTTGAAGAAAAATTGAATGGCCTAACAACAAAGGAAGTCCGCCATGTCTAGAGAAGTATGAAAACTGGAAATTTTTGCCTAAGTATGGGCTTTGAGAAATTTTAAAAATGTATGTTTGGCCTTGAAAATTTTGCCATACTTAGAAGAGATAGAAATATTTTTTCTAAGTCAAAAACATTTTGCCAAACGACTTAGGAAGATGTGAAGAAAATTTCGCCTGTGACTTAGGATGACAAGAAAATATGGCCAACGAAAGAGGGTAATGGCAAAATAATTTCGATGATAAAAGTTATGGCCAAATAAAATTGTACATGGCGAAATAAATTTTGAAAAAAGAAGGAAAATCATGGCCAAATAAAATTGGACGATAGAAATTATGGCAAAAAAATTTCAAAAATCAAAATTGCCTTAGACAAAAATAATTTGCCATAGAAACGAATGGGTTGGAAATAACACATAAAATAATTATTTTAATTATTCATTTTCCAACACCCAAAGAGATAAGTCTTGAAAAGTCGAAATTGAAGAAAGGACAAAAAGAGCTTTGTTGAATTGGTGTCGAGTTTGGAAACTTTCCCGGATATTATCTTTAAGGATAAAACTTGCCACTCGAAAGCTGAGTAAAAGACAAGTTAAAACTCAAATTTGAAGGAAACATTGGAAATTTGCTAATTGGGTCGATTTTCTCACCTTATAATTGATTTCACTTCTCATCTTTTACAATCATTCGTTTTCGAAAGAAAAGTGAGAAGAAATTTGTCTAAGGCAAAGTGAGAAAAGTCTACAGTGAAGTGAAGGAAGCAAATTTTTGCCAGCTTGCATTGTGATCGTTATCATTTCTTTTAGAAGATCCAGGCAGATTTACTTTGTCCACTTCATTTTGACGTAAAACTTCATCATTTATTTTCTTTCCAGCTTGATTTTTTTTTTTTTTCATGAAGTCTAATTCAACAACTAGCTGGAATTTATTGCAAAGTGATTCAAATTTCGAATTCTAAATATTTTCTTTGCCTTTTCATTGCAGATTTATTTTCGAAGCGGTAAAGATGAAGTTTGCCAGCAAAGGCGTGCAGATGCAGTCAAAAATCAAGTCCAAGTGGGAGCACGTTGTGGACACTAATCTTGGCCACGGCGACATTGAAGACTTCAAGAAGAGAATGTATGGAAGCGATGGACGTTTACCTTCGCCAATTGCTATAAGAATGATGCGCAATGGGATTGTTCACGCAGCTGGATTTCCGCCAGCAAAGGAGTGTCCGAAACTAATGGTGGAATGCGCACTGCACTACAATGCACGAGAAAGGCAGATAGAAGCTCCTGACGGAAGAGTCCTTGCCTACTTGTTCGAGCCAGCTATCCAAGAAACTTTCAGAATCCCAGTCTACAACCGAACGTCCTATCGCACCAAGGAGGAAGCGCTCAAGCTCTACCAGAGCTAGCAGGATCTCTGTGCGTCCAACATAAACAAGAATTGGTTACTGAAGCCCAAGCCTACTGCAGGAAAGATGCCGAAAAAATTGGTCAAAACGCATTTTAAAGAGGAGTATGGCGACATTGTCTTGCTGCTAAACAGGATAGTAGGCAACCCCCATGGTGCACCATTCGAGAACTAGATGTATTATTTCGTGGATGAAATAATTACTAGAGTCAAGATGTTCAATTGGTCCAGAATGATCAGTGATAGCCTCCACGAACAGTTGGTCAACCTGGAGGAGACCAAGACATTCCACATGAGCTCTTACGTCATATATTCGCTTGCGAGGTATTACAAGTATTCTGGCTTGATTTGCAAAGGAGTGGTGGGCAATGGCGAAGGACAACTCAAGGCATATGACTGTTATCCGCAGCTGCAACTAAAAGAAAAGACACACTTCCGACGAGCTCATGATGCCTTTTTGATGTACATCACTCGGCTCCTGCAAGGCGGAACGCATCAGAGACTCACCCATGAGGCCAAGAGTTTGATCAGCCGATATGGATCGTGGTTTATTCAATTTCCTAAGTTCACGTACATCAGGATCCAGGGATTCTCCGGAAATCCTTATAGACTGCCCATCTATCCAACCAACAAAATGGTCTTGCTGGAAGTGCTAAGACAATTGGAGGCGTATCAAAATATTCAGAGGCCGAAACAGAAGGCGGCTGTCACCTTTCCTTTTTTCATTGGCAACATGGAGGAATCATGTCCAACAACACAAGCAGCGGAGATTGCTCGACTGGAGATCCAGAATTATCCGTTCCTGTCATACAAGTCCAGAAATAATTTCGATCCACTCCATCACATCAAAACTGTGGACGGAGAGAGATACAAGCATCGAGTGGACTTAGAGGACTTCTGGGCTAATGCAGCCGATGAATATGACGTGAGGAGGAAGCTGTGGTCAAGATTGCCACTAAGCATGATAAGGGCAACCGAGCTTTTCAAAGTGCCTGATCAACTACAGGATGATGGAGTCTATTTGTAGCCAGGTTCAATGAAAATGAGCCACTCGCCCCTATGAGATTGTTTGAGCCTAAGATGGGCGACCTGGCGACACTCATGCGGCCCGTTTTCAAGTATTCTCAATGGTGGATAGATCGGCAGGTAGAAACTTTAAGGGCGAGGAATGTGCAATTCATCTAAGAATGAAGAAGCTAATAGATTTAGGTAAGAAGCAACGTAAAATAAACCAAATTTGATACCCGAATATTCAGTTTGATAACCCTATTATAATATATATTATGAATAAACTATAATATATATTATGAATAAACTATAATATATATATAGTTATTATATAATTTAGAACATTGGGTTATATACAATCATATTTCTATATGATTTATTAGTATACTAAATAATATGGGGTACAATTCATTCTTAAGATATATTATAATAATACTAAGCCAAAAAGAACCCCTATAGGATTTTCATTAATGAATTAATCTTAAGATATTGGAAATTAGTATACTCATAAACTCTTCTTATTTCATATTGGATCCATTATTTAGAAATAATGTATATATATCTACAATTATTTTAATTAGCCGATAAGGATTGATCAGTCAATAATCATTGAGAGTTAGAACTTTAACTTACTTAGTCATCTTTTTCTTTGTAAAGTTCAACTTCGATAATGATCTAAAAATAGTGATTATTTAAAGGGAAATAATTGACTTATAAAATAAATAAATGTAGTAAAACTTATTTGATTACTCAATCGCATCAAATAAGTTTTACCTACTATTGGATTTGAACCAATGGCTCCCGCCGTATGAAAGCGATACTCTAACCACTGAGTTAAGTGGGTTATTTATTATCATAGATAGAGTCGTACCTAGAAACAATTCTAGGTATAATTCAATATATAAACAATATGCCCATTAACTATGGGATAGTATCGAATGATTCAATTAAATATCATCCGTCTTGACAGAAAGTGATCCATTTTGTTAGTATATCTTCAAGACTAAACTGTGAAGGGCTATAGCTCAGCTAGGTAGAGCACCTCGTTTACATTTCCGTTCTATAAGTATAGTCTACGAAAGGATGAGAAATCAAAAAGAATTTTTTTCTTCTTATTTTTTTTCCGATTTTTCGAAATAATACTGTTCCACCTGGGACGGAAGGATTCGAACCTTCGCAATAACAGGACCAAAACCTGCTGCCTTACCGCTTGGCCACGCCCCATTGGTGTTGTTTTATTTTAATCAATTAATAGAAATTAAAGCAATGTTTCATTGTAATTCATTAGAGATTCATTCTTATCTGGTGCTATGCAATTATGCATAGGAAAACCGGAGGGGCATAGATTCTTGAGTGAATAAAATAGATATTATCTATAGAGGAACCTAAAAAGAAACAAGAATATATATTCATTGGTCATTCTCTATCAGAATGGTTAAAATATTATATGAAGAAATGATCCCTTCCAACTCGAAGACTAAAAGTCTAATCTTGGCGAAGAAATTCGATTGATTGGCCAAAAACTTTTGGGTCTTTACATCATTTTTATTCATCGGAGAATCAAAATGCCAGTTATCCTCAACCTCCCTATTTGTCTAGACGATGCCGCTTTTCATTTGAATAACCCCTTTTTTGCCAAATTGCCCGAAGCTTATGCGATTTTCGATCCAATTGTTAATGTAATGCCAATTATCCCTCTGTTCTTTTTTTTATTAGCCTTTGCTTGGCAAGCTGCCGTAAGTTTTCGATAACGATAATTTGACAAAAAGTTTTGATTCATTTTTGTATTCACTTGATACAAAAAAAATGGATTGTTTCAATAGTTACATTCTAACTATTTAGATTGGATCACTTTCATTAATCAAATTGATGTAACACTCTTTTTACTTGTTCTGATGCTTATTTTGCGGTACATCAATTATTCAATAGGTTAGTCCAAACTGAATTCATGTATATTAATTAGCTTATTATTTTTAAGGAAATATACATGAAAGTGGGAGAATTCATTAATTAATATATATAGTAGATCCATTATTTTAATATCTATTATATTAATAAGAATTATTCATAATAAGAATTATTCATAATATATATATATATTATGAATAAACTATTCATATTATTTCCCTAAGTGGATCATAAAATAATTAATTGAAATTATGAATAAACTATATATTAGCCTATGTATATTAAGGAACGACATTATTAAATAGTATATGAATAATATAGTTATGTGCTAGCTTATTATTTCAATAATTTTATGGATTTGATATATAACTGAATCTAGATTAACTCTTTTTACTTGTTCTAGAAAAATGGATTTTTTTCTTACTAATAAAGTTTATATATTGTATAATACAAAAAGAATAAAAAGAATAAAAAGAATAAAAAGACAAAAAGTCTTATTTTCTTACTAATATATAAATAAAGGTTAAAGGGGATGAAAAAATGCCGGAAGAGAAAGAACCTTTTGAAATGGACGTAACCAACGTCCCTAAAGTGCCTTATCAGGGGCCGGAAGAAGAGGAAGCAAACTGGGTCGAAATATATCACCGATTATTTTTCGGGAGATATTTTTTTTTAGCTAGACCGCTAGAAAAAGAACCTGCGGATCAAATCATGAAAAGTATGATTTATTTAAATCAAGAAGATCCAACAAAGGATTTTATGTTCTTTATTCACTGTCGAGGTGGAGGAATGGTACAGGGAGTCGCTGTTTATGATACTATGCAATACGTAACAGGGGATGTATCTACAATAGGCGTCGGGTTAAATGCTTCAATGGGAGCTTTCCTTCTACACGGGGGGACGTTTACTAAACGGGTAATGACCGAAAACGCTTCAATTATGATCCACCAACCCCATATGTCTCCTTATGATCGTCGCTCCACTTCAATAGAATCAGGCTTCGATTCAGAGTATCTGAACGACTTGCGTGCGTATATTGTGGATACTTATGTAAGTACGACAAAGCAGGATCAGGAATTAATTTCCTATCTATTAGAAAGAGATATTTATATGACACCAGAAGAGGCAATAGAGTTTGGTCTTGTCGACGCAATAGGCATAGAAGGACTGGATTTTGCACCTATATCGCATGATTATGACGATGATCATAATGACCATTATTTTGGTTCTTTTGATGATAATCGTTAAGATAATGAAATCGATTAATGATTGCTCT
>VDFB02182678.1:0-15000 GCA_007258455.2 Sequoia sempervirens | reverse complement strand
AAATCCAATCACCTTGATGTGGGATGAAAAGCAATTCCTCATTGGTAGCGAATGGTCATCAATCCATTGAGCGAGGAAATAATGCAAATTGAAAAAACATAAATATGTTTTTATTGCTGCGAGAACGGACAAAAGGTCAGCTACCTTGCCAACTCTCACAATTACATGTCGTTACTGTATCTATAAATCTTATCATGAGAGTATTTCTTACTTGATAATTCGGGGGGGGGGAGAGTAGAGCTGAAAATGGTAAACTATACAAGTTACCAAATACTCATCTTATATCTTAGGGCTCCGGCGTATAGAGAGGACCTTACCGTTAGAAAAAGAACCATAGAAACGAAGAAATCCATAATATATATATATATATATATATATATTCTATTTTTTTTTTCTTACTTAAATGCAAGGTCCGATCCCTTGCCTACTTGGAAGGTACCTAACTGAAGAGAATTATGGTTGGGAAGGTTAGAGTAGCAAAAGCCATTGGAATCTCTATTTTATACATTAGAACAATCAGTTTTATTCTTAATAAACAAAACAAAAAAATGATTGATCAAAAAATAGATTAGTCATTTATGAAGAATCAACTTCAATGACCAGAGTTAAACGTGGATATATAGCTAAAAAACGTCGAAAAAAGATTCTCGCATTTGTATCAGGCTCTCGGGGAGCCCATTCAAAACTTTTTAGGACTGCTAACCAACAGAAGATGAGAGCCTTAGTTTCCGCTCACCGAGATAGAATTAAGCGGAAGAGAGATTTTCGTCGTTTGTGGATTACTCGGATTAATGCAGCATCCCGTGCTAATGGAGTCTCCTATAATCAATTTATACATTTTTTATCACATAATTCGAGGAGTCTTAGATGTCTGCCTCAGTAAAAAATCAAACAAGGGCGTTCTAGTGCGTTGTATATTCTTATCTAAGATTTGTATCATTTTATGATGATGCCATGTCAATTGCTAAAAACATGTAAAGTATATGGCTAACCCAATAACGAACGTTTTGTAAGGGGACTAGAGCAGGCTAAAAAAAACGATCGTATTAATTTGTAAGGATATTATATGTCTAAGGTTTAATATTGAATTCATTTCATAAGTTTTCCCTTACTTAGTGTGTGTTAACATAAAATTTGAAATGTCTTGACCTTTTCGGAACAGGTTCAATTCAAATAGCATTGATTTAAAACACCTTCTCCTTTTTTTTTACACTCTTTTTAAAACCTAAGGACTTAATCGTATAGATATAGAAAATACAAGATTTCTAATCATAGCAAAAGAAAGGAAACGGATACTCAATTGAGAATGAGTAAACATAATTTCATGCATAAGAATTATATCTTTTATATCTTATATATGCAGATAGAATCATGTGGAAAGCCGTATTCGATGAAAGTCGTATGTACGGTTTGGAGGGAGATCTTTGATACCTTTAGAGATCCACCCTACAATATGGAGTTAAAAAGCCGAAATAAATAAGTAATTATTAGTCTTTATGAAATAAATTTATGAACCTTTTTCACACTCATGTCACGCCAAAGTATTGTAGAAAAGAAAATTGAGAAATTTGATCCGATTTATCATAATCGATTAGTTAACATGATCGCTAATCGTATTCTTAAACACGGAAAAAAATCATTAGCTTATCGAATTTTTTATCAATCTCTAAAAAAGATTCAACAAAAAACAGAGAAAAATCCACTAATTGTTCTACGTCAAGCAATACACAAATTAACTCCCAAATTGATAGTAAAATCAAGACGTGTAAGTGGATCCACTTATCAAGTTCCCATTGAAATAAAAAATAAAGAAGGAAAAATACTTGCTATTCGTTGGTTATTAGAGTCATCCCGAAAACGTTCTGGTCGAAATATGCATTTCAAATTGAGTTACGAAATAATGGATGCTGCCAGAGAGAAAGGCAATGCTATACGCAAGAAGGAAGAGATTCATAAAATGGCAGAATCCAATAAAGCTTTTGCACATTACCATTAATATATAAATAGATCTATTCCATTCTGATCAATAAAAGAAAACTTACTTTATCAAAATTTATACAAATTTTATTGGAACGAAAACGAAAGGAAAAGAAGAATGAAAAATAAATCATAGATAAATGATAATAAGGAGATTATCAATATTCAATCTTATCCATTAGGTTTATTATAAATGTAAATGGAAGAAAATGTTTCTCGAAGATTAATTGAAGTTACTAAATCATGATCCGGCCAAAATGAAAAATTCGTTTTCAATTAATACCTTTAAATCATTTTTATGAAAGAATTTCATTTGCTTCTCTTCTATGGAAGTTCCATTTTTCCAGAATGTATCTTGATTTTCAGCCTATTTCTTCTTCTAGTTATCGATTTCATTTCTGATCAGAAAAAGACAACTTGGTTCTATTTCATCTCTTTAACAAGTTTAGTGCTAAGCATAGCGGTTCTGTTATTTCAATGGAGAGAAGAACCTACGATCAGTTTTTTTGGTAATTTCCAAACAAACAATTTTAATAAAATATTTCGGTTTCTCATTTTATTATGTTCCACTTTATGTATTCCTCTATCCGTGGAATACATTCAATGTACAGAAATGGCTGTAACAGAGTTTTTGTTATTCATATTAACAGCTCCTATCCATAAACAATTCAAAGCAACGACTGGAGTGGGGGAGTTAGAGTCGAAAAGAGGAATTCTCCCTCTTTCAATATGTAACAGAGTAATGGCTCAGATGATAAACTAATATATAATATCTCCATTTTTCCATATATCTAGTCTTAGTGTATATTATTGTTAATATATCAAATCCAATATTTCCTTAATATCCAGAACTATCCAGTTTGAATCTTTATAATAATATTCATAAACTATTTCTTATTGTTAATATACGATAAAGCGGAGATAGAGTGAAACGACCATAATTAAAACGCTTATTCTCTGTTCTGAATTCCACGCACTTCAATTCTGGTATCTTAATTGAGACTGCTATTTTATTCTGATTCATAATATTATTTCAATAAATAATTTAATCATTTCTTTCTCTTTCAATTTATTCAACTCTTACACACGTCTCCTTTTGGGAGGTCTACATCCGTTATGTGGCATAGGAGTTACATCACGTACATAAGTTAATTGTATGCCACTTTTAGCAATGGCTCGTAATGCTGTTTCTCTCCCCGGACCAGGGCCACTTATCATAACTTCTGCTTCTTTCAGAAGACCTTGATTTACTAATATGAATAGTTTATTCATAATATATATATCCAAATTAGATTAATAATATATATTAATACTAAATATATTATATTTAGTATATTATATAAGATATTGGCTCAGTCACGATATATATTAAATGTGCTCAAGGGAGGGGTTCTTAATTATATTAACTATAATATAATATATCTATACTTTATTTTAAAGTATATGGCTAACCCAATAACGAACGTTTTGTAAGGGGACTAGAGCAGGCTAAAAAAAACGATCGTATTAATTTGTAAGGATATTATATGTCTAAGGTTTAATATTGAATTCATTTCATAAGTTTTCCCTTACTTAGTGTGAAATCTCCTTGAATAATCATTTCATAGAAATTTCTTTCTCTTCATAGATCGGATCTATCAAATTTGGATATATTGCAGAATTGAGAATATAGAACCTCTTCACGAAGCAGAAAAGAAAGTTAGTCACAATAAAATAAGTTGGAAAGAAGCTGTTAGTAATAGATTACCCAGAGCAATAGGTAAAAGAAATTTCCACCCAAGATCCAATAATTGGTCCATTCTTATCCTAGGCAAGGTCCATCTTGCCGTGATAGAAATAAATAAGAACAGATAGGCTTTAGCTAATATAATTAGGATCCCGATTGTTATATTAACGACCCCGCTAATTCCAGAAATAGAATCCCATTCAAAATGTTCCAGAATGGGTAGGAATGGAATTGATAAGTTCAGTTAATGGGCAATACAAAATCCTGTTCAAATGCTGGTGCCTCTCGTGGAGATGGACAAACAGATGCTGCCAACTTGAAGAAGAGAAAAGAAATTGGTAAATCTACAAAACATGACAAAATGATAGATGAAGGGCCTTCTTGAAAGAAGCACAAGTCCAGACCACTTCAGTCGGCCACTTCTAGAAATATAGAAGAAATACTCGCCATGGATAGAGAATCTTTGGAAAATGTCGGGATTCCTTCCCTTGCCGGAGATGTGGAGCCAATGCAGCTGGAAGACAATGCTCAACCTTCTCCTGCAGGCACTGAGATCCTAGAATCAGATAATGATACAGATATTATGGAAGAAGAATTCGAGGAAGGAATGATTTCCGCCCTCAAAGGGATCCAGGATGACCCATCTGTGCAGGAGATTCCGAATGTGCAAGAATTCCATAATATGCCTGAGACGCAGGAAGAGCAAGAAGTGCAGGACATTCAAGAAGTCCAAGGTCAACAAGAGGATGGAATTGAGCAGCCAACCATCCCAGAGTGGCTAAAAGAAAGATTAAAAAGAAAGGTGCCAGCGGAGGTACCTGAGGAAGAAGATGATGACACGTATTTCTTGGCAAGGCTAGAGCAAGTTGCCCCAAAAAAGAAGGCCAAGAAATTTTCCACTATCCAAAGGGATGAGGCTGGCAACCGCACATTACAAGTTGCAATACCCACAGTTGACAAGTTCCAAGATGAGATTGCCCCTGAGGAATACGCCATCAAGACAATTGACATGGGTCCGACAACAAAAGGGC
Source organism: Sequoia sempervirens (assembly GCA_007258455.2). Classification (NCBI taxonomy): domain Eukaryota; kingdom Viridiplantae; phylum Streptophyta; class Pinopsida; order Cupressales; family Cupressaceae; genus Sequoia; species Sequoia sempervirens. Next base: position 10,266 of record VDFB02182678.1, on the reverse strand, counting down.
AGGAGATTGAGGACTTGGACAATTCCATGGCCACCATTAAATCCAGGTTGGAAAAGGAAGTGGCGAAGAAAAAAGAATTATAAAAAAGAAATTGAGTGCCTAAAAGACTACATCCAGCACCTGACCAAGCCATTGAATGAAGGTGACCAAGCAGCGCTTCTACCTCCAAATTCTTCGCAAGAACCAGTTAGAAATTTTGAAGAAGAATTGACTACGGCGAAAGAAGCTAAGGGTTGGATGGATGAAAGGAAAGAAGAGGCGTTGGCGTTCACGGAGAGACTTGCATGTGTGTATGAGCAGGTTTCCTTTTTACTGTCACGAGTTGCAGACTTAGCAGAATCTTGGGGTAGCCTCGAGGACATTCAGAATAGGATTATCCCATGCATTCGAGAATTGAAGGGCATCTCGAAGCAAAGGTTGATTGATGACGGGATCATTGAGGCTGGAGCTGCATATGATTTCAGTGGATGGTATTATGCTCTGATTTCATGGAGAGGGGTCCTGGAAAAGATAAAATAGGATAGTGCTAGAGTTGAAGAACATGCGAAAGAGATTCAGAGTAAAATTTACCAGATGGCTGCCGATATGCTCGACAAAGATGTTGTCCGGAAGAAACATTTGCGGCCAAAGAATTTAAAGCAACAAGTACAAAAAATTTTCTCCACCATCTCTGGGCCACTCATGAAAGAAAACTTCACCAGGGTCTTCAACTTCATGACCATCAGAAATTCTTTCTTGCTACAGGAACCAGAATGGGCGACCACTTTTGCAGGATGTGCTGAGAGCTTGGACTTGCAGGAGTACAACGTCAACGCGCTGCCGGACATTGCCATGGAGGAGGTCAGCTCGATCGTGTCCAGGTTCGCCGAACACAATGCAACACAAGTGGATAAGGATGCCACTCCAGATGTCTGAGGATTTCTCCAGTTAACTGGTTGATATTTTGGAAACCCTAATTAGGGTTTAGTTGTGTTAGATTTGGGCCATTGATCTCATTTCAATCTTGGCCGTTCATTGTAATTCTGAAATACTATATAAACCCCTTTCGCTCTCTTTCATTTCATTAGAGATTAGAAGATTAGAAATTAGAGAATTAGATCAGAAGAAGGAGTAGAATTCATTAGAAGAATTAGATTGTAGAAAATAAGAGAGAGTTTATGAGATTGTTGTGAAAACACTATTTTGATAATAAAGCTCAAAAGCATGAGGTGCCTTGAATCCTTGATTGTCAAATAGTTGCATGGTCGCATATTGTCTTTCTCATTTAGTAAATTTGAATTATAATGTATGTTAGAAGAATGATGGATTGATAACGAAGACTAGTGAAACCCAGCTCATACTTTCTTTGAGTGGATGCTTTTCACTCAATGTGCAAAGTTAGACTGAGCTTTTTCGTGGATGCTTAACTTCTGTTTGGATAGTTATTGTTCGATTTGATGGTAATTATTCATTATGTGAAAATCATAAGCACATTCCTAGAAGATTGCACTTGCTCTATGTATTGTTTATGTGGTTTCATTTAATCTTCGTCGTCTCTTAATTTCTTAGGAATAGCATAGGATTTCTTAAACCCTTAATCTTTTTCACTTTTTTTTTATAAAATCCAAAATCCAAAATGATACTGTATTCATGTCTCTGCTTTCCGGAGTAATTCACAAAAGTAAGTCCCCTTGTCATAACCAGCAAATCACATCAAACCACAGAGCTCATCCGCATTCATCTTAAACATTGGAATTACCATATGATCTTACTTGCAATCTTAGCATAGAAGGTAGTTTTTCAAGAGAGGATAGAGCGTCTTGGACACTTTATTCTAGTAAATGTTTGTTGTGTCACAAAACACGCATCAACAAGTCCCAATATTCATAACAAAAAGATCCAAGAACTGCTTGCTGCTGTAACATTATTGGATAGAAGACCAAAGTTGCTCATTCCTCTGTTTTTTAGCCTTTTCAAACTTCTCTTCAGCTTCAATGTTGTCAATAATTTTATGAGCCAAGTTCTGAACATTGTTCCTCAAATTTTTTCTAATCCACCACTTAGAAAAGACAGTCAAAGTAATATCATCATAGTTACCAAGCTTTGAAATATCATAGCCCTTGTAAATAGTGACATTGTCACCCTTTGAACCATTGCCACCATCCTCAGCACGAGCTCCTTGAGCACTGCTTTCATCAGTAGTTTAGCCTTGGCTTTGGCCTTGGACTTCAAATTACCTTCAACAAGCTACTGAATCTCCTCTTTTGACCTATTAACTTGCTCACAAGTTTGCAAAAAGATGAGAAAGATTGTGACTTCTTTATAGAAGCCATCAGCACTCCTGCATTCACCTTGAAATATGTGCTTATTCTTGCTAATCCAAATAAACCAAATAATTTCTGTAGACAGAACAACCAAATCTAATGAATCGATTTAGGAGCAACATCAAAATTCTCATTCGAACCAAACAAAATATCCCACCAACAAATCTCTTTGACACTCAACCATTTAGCCCATAAAGGAATAAAACAACCCCAAACAATCTTCACAAAACGACATTAGAAAAAAAGATGAACAATAGATTCCCTCTCCCCAGCAAACAGACCAGACAAAGACTGTTATCAACAGATAAATAATCTCCATCAGCTAATTTCTTACACGCTAAGAACCATCTAAAGAAGTTCTTGTTGGGTTCAAGGGTATTAGACCAAACAAGATTGAACTTGGATGTCCACTTATCCTCCGAGTCATTTACCCCTCCAAGAGAATTGAAATGACAGTAAAAGTTATCCACCTTAAAAAATCATGTGATAAACATTTCTAACAGTAACGACAATAACTTACTGCCACAGACACATGAGAAATTATTCTATAACCTTGTATCATAATATGCATTTAAAACTGGTACCCTCCCTCCACAGCATTCGAGATTAAAGAAAAGGTTCATTTCTGAGAATCATGAATACCAAACCTATTTTCGAGAACATTCCACTGAATGAAACGATTTTCATCAATTATATTCCCAAAACTACCAAACAAATCTGAAAGGACAAAAATGATCATTCCTAATATAATTCACATCCCATCCCACGACAATGCTCTTCACCTTTTTCAAGCATTCCAAATTGACTTAAAAACCAGGGACCCACAAGTATGGATGCTAATTTTCCAAATAAAAGCTCTACCAATGAAACCTTTCCAATTAGATTTCCCTTTAGAAAAACCACTACAATGTTGTGTTACAAGCACTCTCCAGGGCTCACAATTATTTGGAGCTTTAAGTATCCACTTTATAGCTCTATATCACCCAAACTCCTAGGTCTGCAACACCACTCCCAACTATCCACATACCTCATCTTTCCATTTTTATCATCAGACCACAAGAAATCTCTAATCAACTTTTCAAGTCGCTTAATATGAGTAGAAAACACCAGCCAAGTAGAAGAAAATAACACAGAAAAGCAGAACTTCTTGACAAATTTGAAACCTTCCAGCAACAAAGAGAAAATTATAATGCCATTTATTCAATTTCTTCACAAATTCACAATCTTATCCAAAACCTAGGTCCAAATATCTTTCAAGGAAGGAGATAAGATGTGAGAGCTGAGATCTGCTGGCAGAATGTAAGCATTGGTTGAGCCATGAGAGATAAACAATTGAACGCTCCTGCAAGATAAAAATGAGAGTATGCAATACAAACAAGACTGAACGCAATAGATGGATTAATTAAAAGTCATTATAAGCTGTACATATATACTGCAGAGGAAAAGCAACCACTGCCTTGAATAGTGGTGAATGAACTTAAAAATAGACATGTAACTCCACTAATCTAAATCTGGTGGCATGCAAACTCCATGCTTCTCCAAGTGAAAAAGCACACCTCAGCAAGCGTAACTCCAAATATAGGAGTAATCCATGCAAAGTACATGCGTAGGAATATTCTACACTAACATAAGGCAAAAGGAATTCCAAGGTATCTAACTTGCTCATTGGGACAGCCCAACTCCCAACCATCCCAAGCTAACCAATTAGGTGGATGATTTTTCCAACAAAGAATGTCAGACTTGTGAACTACAATTTTAGAACCATAAGCTACATAGTAACAATCCAATCATGTTTTTAGGTTCTTAAAGTTTTCACCATCAAGCTTAGGAAATGAAGTAGTATCATTTGCAAACTGGAATTCTAATAAAATGTCATTATTACATACATTCAACCCTTTAAGTGGAGGACCCAAACAATCATACCTAAGCGCATAATGCAAAGCTTCATTAGCAATAACAAATAATGGAGGAGCCAAAGGACACCCATGCCTTATAGATCTCTAAAGATCAAAATGTGTAGATAACACTCCAATAACACTTACTTTAAGAGAAGCCTCTTTAAAAAGAACTTAAACAAATCTTCAGAAAAGTACATCAAATCCCAAGGATTTCATCAGATCCAAGATAAAGTTCCACTCAATTCTATCACGAGCTTTTTCAAAGTCGATTAAAACCATACAAACATTTTTCCCTGACTCCTTAGACCAACTTGATCCTTCCTAACTTTTAAAAGGTTCTCTAATATAAATCTCCTCTTACCAAAACCAGTTTGAGGAGGAGAAATTATATGAGAGAGAACATCGTTTAACTTATTAGCAATCAATTTAGCCATAATCTGTCATGCCCCTTTTTCAAAATTAAATAATTGGGGGACCTGTAGCCTATTTCTTTACTTCCTATAGGTTAAGGAATAAAGTTAGGGAAATAATTTAATAATAATATTTTAAGTTGGTCCTAGTAACTTTATTTTAAAACATTGTAAAAGGACAACTTAAATATTATTATTATTTCAATAAAGTGGTTGTGTAAATGGGATATTACAAGGCCTTATATAGTATTTTATTAAAAATGTTTTTGAACACTTTCGCAGAGAATTTTTAAGAGGTAAAAGGAAATTCAAATTAAAGGGGCTGAAAAAGAACTTGTAAAAGGAAGAGAATTGCTCAGAGGAAATAATCCATTGTTTATTGAGATCAAACCCTTTTTTCAGAGCTTGAGCACTTGTGTTCATTTTTTCATCTGAGAATGAAAACCCTTTGGTGTGCAAGAATTTGGAGGACAAAGACCCTCTTGGTTTCTAGTCGGGACAAAAACCCCCTTGAGGCGATTTCATCCAGAAATCACATTGGTGTTGAATGATTGAACTCATTTTCAATTTTAGTTTGGTAAAAAAAGATTTTGAAAGGATTTTTCAGTGTGCTTAAGGTTCGAGGATTTGAGTTATAGAGTTTGAGTGAAGGATTGATATCTCATTTGTTGCTGTGTAGCAAATCCTTGTTGGCGGTTTTTCTTGTGTTTGTTTTCCTAGTTGGTGCATACTTGTAGACAATTGTACAACATATCTTGGTGCTGTACTAATCCTACAATAAGTTGCTGTACCATTCAGGATTTGCAAGGGTCTACTGTACCAATATACCCCATGCCATACATTTCCTATGTGAGTTTTAGTTGCAATATTATTTGGAGGTTGCCATACCATATTGGGTACCTAGTCACTGAAAATATTGTAAGTACCTTCACGCATTTGATCAAATCATTTGGTCTTTGCATAAGTTTTTTGTTATTCATTGACTATAATAATATTTTCTATATCAGCATTTTACCAATGTTTAGATTGCTGCAATATCAATAATATTAATGTGGTGATTAAAATTTCATTAGTTTAATATTGTTGTTTTCTTGCTGCCATTAGTAGTCCATAAAATTCAAGTATTGCATAATTGGAAAAATACGAAAAAACAAGGTGTAGGGTTTCATGAATATTTTGAAACAAAACCTTATAGTGGTATTAGAGCATTTAATCTTGCTAGCATGTACGGTTAGAGCTAACATTTTTAATTTAGCCCAATGAAAGAGAAATTATATTTTATCAGAGAATGAAGAAAGTTGCAGTATCAAGGTGAAGAAATAGAAGTAGAAATAGGGGAAAGAAGTAAGAAAGCTTTGGTAGATGAAGAGAAGACAAACATATAATGCCATTGTCAGTATGAACCATGGATAGCAACAAATGACAAATCTCATGGCACAATTATTATAGACAATGTGCAATCTAAATATTTTAAGGTTGGTTCAAACTTGTATAGGTGAAGGAAGTGCTACTACAAATAACATAATTGTGGTTGGTTTTGCATCTAGGCCTTCCTAGCCTATTTTTTTACAAAGAGAAGAACAACTAGAGGAAGAAGAACAAAATCAGTATGAATATGATTTTGTTGCCTATTTTGATGAATATAGAGCTCTTGGACTTGAATTTCATGTAGAAATGTCTCTCATCAATTTCTGCAATCTGCAGATGAAGAGTGGACAAAAGAATGACAGGAGACAAAATGCAAATTAGTCTCACAGAGATCTGCAACATAGATTGGGTAAGCTAACTGTTCCTTCTTTCAATGGTTCAAACAAATATGCAACTTGTGCTTTGGTTCAGAAGTTAGATACACATTTTTCACTAAACCCAATGTATGAGGAAGAAGGTATAAAATTCGCTACCTTGCATCTAGAGGGTATAGCTCACAAGTGGTGGTACCGTGGATTGGTTACCCAAGTACATAGTCGCAGTAACACATATGATGATTTCTGCCAGAGGTTAATTGACAGGTTTGATAGGAAAAACCCTGGGATCTATTTCAAGGAGTTGGTTTAGTTAAAGCATATAGCAATGTGGACAGTTATATGGTAGAGCTCCAAAGGTTATTAATGATGGTTCTTTATGTCTTCAAAATGAAGCTTATTGTTCTTTTTTATGGAGGGCTTAACCAAGATTCCCAAAGGTTGGGTGAAAGTTTTTGATCCACCATCTTTGTAGGAAGCCATTAAGAGAGTGCTAACGTTGGAAACCTCAGCACCCAAGAATAAATTCTTCTCAAAGACCCCACTTTTAGGACACCAAAAGAAATCATTCTAGAAGGGGGATCTCATAAGAGAGATGTGCCTCAAAGATCAAGTAAAGAAGAAGAAACTGAGAATGAGTTCAGAAGGAAGAATTTGTGCTTCTCTTGAGTCATGGGAACTTGATCATAGATGTTTTGGTTTAGGTTAGGTACTTAATATAGAGGTGATATCAAATGAAGAATTAGAATTAGAGGAAACTAAACTAGAGATTATAGAGAGAACTAGAAATTGAAAGAAAGGAAGAGGAAGAAACTTAAAGAGGCATCCTTGCTACACTTTTTGGTGCTCAAGTTTCACCCTTTCAAAGTTCATGGTGTGTTGCATGGGCAAATAATTATAGTGTTGACTGACAATGGGGCAACCCACAACTTTATAAATGAGTTATGAGTAGCCAAACGAGGATTGGGAACATAGGACTTTGAAGAATTTAATATCATCATAGTTGATGGCTTCACTATTCCTTGCATCAAGAGAATACAACTTGATATCACATTGGGTTGTCAGGTGCATGATGAATTTTATGTGTTGGATCTAGAAGAAACCAACATGATCTTAGGTGTGTAGTGATTACATTCTCTTGAGGAATTTACTCAAAACTATTAAACCATGGAGCTAAAGTTCAAATTTGAAGGAAAAGTAGTGATATGAGGTAATGAAAATGGATCCCTAATATTTGTTTCAACAAAGATGATGGAGAGATAATATCATAGAGGACAAGTAACTTGGGTAGCACATTGTGTAATGTCCCCTTCTTGCACTTAATCAATTGGAGAGTTCCATTAGCCTATTCCAGGGTTCTCGTAGGCTAAGTGGTGTTGGATAGGGGACTCAAAGCCTGTATGGGCTTTGTGGTGGTTTTCGGTGCTTTTCTGGCAGGGGTTACTATTTACAAAGTGGCCATTTTTAGTACTTACTATTTATAGTAAGTCTCAGCGCATCATAGATTGTCCCAGTTTGGTGTTTGGGAACACTTACTATTTTTAGCAGTTGTTATTTTTAGTAAGTGTATTTTTGGTAACTGGTCCAAGCCTTTGTTACTCCAGTAGTGTTATATTTCATGTTTGGGTGTTGGTGAGTCTAAGGTTGATTAAATTAATATTTGTATTTTCTCGTCACGTATGTTATAAAGTCACTTTATAACTCAAGTGAGGGTCTTGGGGTCATCAAAAAGTACCTTGTCTCATGCCTTGTTAATTAAGTTGTTTTTAAAAAGGCCAAATTATAAGCCTTAAAAGGTGGACGCCACACTAGGGAGACATAAGGATTTTAAAATAAAATAAAAATTTCATGAAGGGGGGGCGTGGGAGTCTTGGAGGGAAAAGAATTCAAACGTGGTTGCCCTAATTTCCCTCTCACTTCTATAAAAGCATCACTATGGTTCTCATTTGTCTATCTATCCTTTGGCAACATAATAGGATGTTGCTGGAATGCTTTTAGGGTTCTATTTCTGTGAGTTGAGGACGAAAACCCTCACCGTTTGTAGCTGGTTTTGGTGGTAAAAGATCCACCCTAGCCGGGAAAGGGTGATTCTATTTCAGGAATCACATTGGGTGTTCACAAAGTTCTGATTTCAGTCATTTTGGAGGTTGAACGATGAAGATCTTCTTGGTTTTTGATGAGGGATTGATGGTTTGTGTGTGTTTGGGAATTTGTGAAATGTCCCACCCCAGGTGGACACTTGCAAACTAAAATTTCTGTCTGTGGGTTATGCTTGGGGTTTACCAAGTTTATGTTTGTTTTGATTTGTTTCAAGAACTTTGCCAGGTAATGCAAATAACAAATTCTGATGCAATGAAGGATTTTGACAAAACTATTGTAATGAAGCCAACTGCTGTAGAACTGCTGTAGCATACTTGATTATATTATTTCAAATAGGAATTACAATATCTTGCAACTACAATATTTTCAATGCAACTCTTCATACAATGCTTGTGAGATCAATTAACATCATACCCGGAATTCTTTAACATTGTATGCAGGTCTGAATATTAGTTATCAGCAGTTCTGGAAGTATCTATCAGCAATAGATTAATCTCTATAATGGACGCCAACTTCAAAATAACAGTCTTCTCCACCATTAAAATGAAATACATTGAACTCCCGGACATAGCCGCCCACAATGATGGTCAAACATCACTCGTAACCTGGGCGTTTCCAGCCATACTTCCACACGTCCAGCATAGACTGAAATGTACGGCCTATAGCAGTGGTACAACCTCTTCACAATTGCCCCACGTAGCTGTTAGAGGAGTGCAAACAGCAACAAATGGATCCAACAATGAAATTTCTCTGAATGATCTGAATCTACTCTTTCAAACCCTTGAAGTGTCTGATAATAAACACTTGAAATCTGCACACTTGAAATTCCCACATGCCAAGAATAATGTCTTTTAACAGCAATGAAAGTGCTCATAAATGATTGTCTTCAATAGCTTGAAATCTGCACTTCAAACCCCTTACAAAATCTGGTGATAATCTCCTCTTTAATGCAGAATGTGACTTTTGAGATAAAGCCACCTGATTAGCAAACCTCAGAAGATCTTTCACACCCTTGGAAAGCTTGATTCCAGAAGAAGCTACGCTCTCCAAGATTGTTGCAGCTGAAAACCCTAGTTTCCACCTCCAATATCAAAGCACAAAGCCAAAGTTGAGAGAAATGAACAAGAATGAATTCATTTCCTTTTGATGCCTTTATATACTCCTCTTTCAAGGCGTTGATTTCATATGAGGCATTATAATCATTCAATATAATAAACTTTATTTGCTTTGTTGACTTTATAACATCTCATAAAGTGGGCGCCCAAATATGCACTTTATAATTTTACTTTATAATCATTCAATAACTTTTATAATAAAGTCAAATAATCATTTAATGATGTTCACTTTAATAATTGATTACTATTAAAGTATAACTTTAATAATAATTATAATATTATAACTCCATAAATAAACCTCATAAATGAATTCCGTTTGCTCCAGGAGGTAGCCCACTGCATTCTCTGCTCACCAGGGTGCCTTACTAAAAATAGTAAGGTTGGCCTCTATCATCCAATTGACTTACTATAAATAGTAAGTATACACAAATGAAGCCAGAAACCCGTGAAAGCCAACCCTCAAAATATACAAAGGATCTGGAGGTGCCAACACTGCAAACTACCAACTGAGATACCAGATGTCTCCACAACAGGGCCCTCTAATCACCATTATTAGCCTACGAGGACTTGGTGATGGGCTAAACTGCCAAACTCTGATGCTCACTCAAAAAGGGGACATTACAATTTGCTTTTGGTGGTGTTTGGAGGCGTTTAGAGGCATTTTCAGAAGTTTGATTTACATTTCCAGAATTCTGGAA